>RCHF01000207.1:0-42042 GCA_003987895.1 Neonothopanus nambi
CGTTTGACGATTATACAACCTGAAGGAAGTTGAATGGGTGATATCATGTGTCGAGCGCCTGCTGAGAGCACAAACTGAGATTAACTCTCTCCTCTAATCACACAAAACAGCCAAGTACTTACCCATGTACTACGCAATCCCTCAGGAGCAAACTGGGAGACATACCTGGTCCTTCTGGCCCGATGTTAGTGCGTGATGTCAGATACAATCCCTCAGGAGCAAACTGGGAGACATACCTTCGACTCTGGCCCGATGCTCGTGCGTGATGTCAGTTACATCAATGGAAGTGTCAATAAGAAATGATCATATAAACCAACTAGAGTATGCGTGGGGATGCGCGCGCTATCCGGCACGATGAGCTCGCAGATACCAGCCCCTTTGGTACTAGTATGCTGGTAATAGACTGTCATCCAGCCGGTTCAGAGTGCATGTTCGAAGACATGCAAGTCTTGATCAGATATACATAGACTGATACACGTTAAATCCTGCATGCTGGGACGGGGACAATGAAAGTCGAGCAGAGGTCTTGGAATCGATAACGGGCAAAATGAGTCTGATGTAGACTGGATATAGACTCGTGCCTGTCATTTGAACAAAGTCAGCGGTCCTCCAGGCATACTTCTTGCGTTCATTGAATACGGTGACGGAAAAACATCGATGACGCGACCGAAGCTTTCTCTTATTCTCTATTGCCATCAGCACAAAAACTTGAGGACTGAACCGACCATTTTTGCGAAAAGGAGAGTAGGTCTTCTTCATGTTGCCGTCGTGTCCTGGCTTTCCGAATGCGGCGCCATCGGATGCTTCAAGAACCAGCACGGGACAGGTTTGTGCTGGTAGTTGGAGCCTAATCGGATATCAGCCTATTAAACCAGTCGAAACAAGAGCTTGCTCCTCGGACCTCCGCACAGGTTGACCTAATGACAAGGTTTGCTACTTCGAATGAGATAAATGGTGCAGCAGGAAGTCGTTCAGAATTAAAGTCCAGACGGCCTGCCTAAATTGACGAGACCACGTGCTCGCATTAAACACGACCTCCAACAGCCTTCAACAGTGTTGCCTCACCCCTTCCTGTCATTTTTCATCTACGCCTCCTTGCTTATCCCACAAGGCAAATCTTTCTCTCTCTATTTGAACACGCAATGAGAGCTCACAAATTTCTCTAGATCTACCCTTCCTTTCGTCTGTAATCAATGGCTGAGAGACTCGACGCGCCGACCTCTTCATCAACCGACACCAGCTCAGGGCCAAAGGGAGCAGCTGACAGTGGTGCTGCCCCCAAGGCAATAATAAAGAATGTGGATATGAGTGAAGAGATGCAGCAGGAGAGTGTCGACATCGCGTCGGCAGCGCTGGAGAAATACAATATCGAGAAGGATATTGCGGCTCAGATCAAGAAAGAGTTTGACCGAAGACACGGTCCTACATGGCATGTGGTTGTCGGAAAGAACTTTGGGAGCTACGTGACTCATGGTAAGTCATCGATAAAATGTCCTCATCATCATCGTAACACCTGTCGTTGCATATGATCGAGTATGCAAAGTAGTACGCGTCAGATCTGTTCTATATACCAAATCCTCTTCTTTATGAATGTCGAAGCAAAATGACTGACTCTGTCTCCAGAAACCAAACATTTCATTTATTTCTATGTTGGATCCCTCGCGATCCTCATCTGGAAATCATGATCATAGACATCGCTTTCACTGGCGATACCCTTGTTTACCCCGGAGCTTCTTCTTCGTGTACATATACCGATTGTTCATGGATCATTTCACCGGAGAGTTGGGGAGCGACAAAGGGGTTGGCCTGTTACTCTAGTTTCATTTACTCTGCTGTCGTTTTTTTTTCTTTTTATTTCCCGCAACTCGCTCAAAAACTTGCTTTGATTAATGCATATCAACTCACCATATCTGTGCTCTTTCTGAGTATGTACTGTTGAGCTAGTGGTACACGAAATGCGAGTAGTGTTTGTATGCAGCATAAGTACTTGGACTTCCACTCTCAAGCAGTCCAGATGGCTGTGGCGCTTTTGAATTCATTTCAACTAGATGAGATACTCAATGAGGGTAAGCCAGTACTCTTTGTTCTTACAACGTTGACAAATGCCAATCGTCCAACGCCTCCAGAGCCAGAGAAATGCCGTTTGACTTTACTTGGAACTCTTTCTTCATCATGGAACAACCCCGCCAGTGCCTCGAGCCAGGCGCTCTCCAACACGTCTGACAGTCAAACTGACGACCGTCTAAGAGCTATCATTCGAGTCGAAAAGACTGCGTTCTCATCGGAAGCCGCCAAGTCATTCTTTGGGAGCGATGAAAGCAGCGTACTGATTCGCAGGATGGACCTGATGGAGTCGACAGATATCGTGCGTTCTTTCACTATCAAATGTTCTCTAGACTAAGAAATGCCTTGATATCTTGTCAAGTGAATAGTATACCTGGCTCTCTGGCTGGCTGTCTTCCTCTGTGTCTGAAGTAAAGCAGCCTCAGGGAGACGTCAAAGTCAACATCATTTGTCCAGCTACCGATGTTCATGTCAGGAAGGTATGTTACCGTTACCCCTCGGATATACCTCAGAATGAGTATCTCATACCATGTCGCAGTACACCAAGCAAACATCCATCCTCGTACGCGAGACGCCCGAGCTCTATGAGAGGATCACCAAACCCTACATAGCCAGTTTTCCGCCCGAAAGAACCAGATGGTTCGTCTATCCTCATAAATCCATCCAAAGCTCTTCTAATACTTGGTACTCTACACACAGGGTAACAGAAATCCTCGAAGGACACGCCGAACAGAACAAAGTCCTCTTCTCCTCCGCCGATTTCATCATTCTACCAGATATGAAGTGGGATCTTCATACAGTCGGGAGCTTATACCTCGTTGCTATCGTACGCGATCCGAATATACGCAGCTTGCGCGACTTGCGAGGTGATCTGTCCCAATCCGAAGACAGTCAAAGTCAGGCCAAGAGGCGTAAACTTGTCGACGAGACTGCTGCTGTCACAGATAGCATGATTACACCGCAGCCTAGTACGAACCATATAAGTCTCCTGAAGGCCATCCGACGTGAAGCCTACCGAATAACGAAGGAAAGTTGGGGTATTGGACCAGGAGGCTTGAGAATGTGGATACATTACCAACCAAGCTATTGTACGTTCGCATTCTCTTGTATCGTTTGCGTCAAAATCTCAGGAAGTTCCTATTTCATTTAGATCACTTCCATGTTCACATCGTGAACGCAAATTATGAAGGTGCGGGAATGGGGATGGCTGTCGGACAGGCACACTTGTTAGAAGATGTAATAGCGCTTGTAAGTCTTTCGAAGCAATCGTTGTCACTTCTGCGCATTCTCACTCATTCACATTAAGCTGGAAACTCATCCGCGGATATTCGAGTCTTTGACGCTGACATATGGACTAGGCGACCAGCATGGTCTCTACGAGCCGATGAAAGCTGCGCAAGATCTCCAAACAGAAGACTTTTGACATCCAAGATAGTGACAGAAATTCTAGTCTGATGATAGTTTTGAGTACATAGTCAAGCTATACAAATCTATAGTGGTGATAATACAGTGTAGCTGGTATAGTCAATACAAGGGAATCTTGAACGAAATTAAGGAATGAATATACTACATCATGTGGCCCTCGACTGTGGAGTGACCTGCAAAATGATCCTGCAAACGCAAGACCCATCATCAGACGAAATGACCCTCACATCCCACTCTCCAACATCCTGAATCGAGGGCAGCCCATACATCTCAATCTTCCCACCTCGCGTTCTCAAATCGAAGAACATGAACTCTGGAATGGCATTTCCCGAAGCCAACCTCGTCTCAAGCTTTTTACTTGCCCCCTCAACAGGAATATGATACTCGAATTTACAATCAATTCCAGCAATGAACCTGAGCGTGCCGTCTTGCAGTCCAGAATCAGGCGACTCGAGAGAGTAAGACGAACGGAAATGAGTAGACACAGTGTACGTCGAAGGGTGACCATCAGCAATGGAATTTCCTGATGGAGAGTCTCCTCCCAAGGCACGAACGTAATGGATGCCCATACTAAGATCATCCCCACTATTGCTCGAACCAGCCTTTGCCTCGTCCTGCTTCCATATCGTTGCTTTCTGGCTAGTCACTCTTGCACTCAACATGGAACCAGATCCGTCCGATTGAACAGGTGAGGAAGTGACAACCTGAGGGACAGGCACACGGGTAACACTGGTGAAAGGTACGAGGCGAGGTCGAGTGGGGCCAGTCGGAAGGCTAGAGACCGAGGGGTGGCGCGTCGCTCTTTGTACGACAGCTTCATTTGCATGAGTCCGTATGGAGGCAGACGATTCAGTGGAACCTGTGGAAGGCTGTCGAGTCAATCCTTCCTCAAAATGAACAGCAGGAGGAGACTACGGGAATAAGGGATCAGAAACTCTTCAAAAAATAGTGCGGGATGTGCATACCGTAACACCACTTGGGTCGGAAAAGGGACTGGACGATGTATCCTTCGAAGTCATTGGGAGCACTGGTCCTTCATTGGCGTTCAGAAGAATCGGTTTTCCGATAACGGCCCGACCAGGAATCGGACGTACCCGACCTTGCGGAGCAAACTTGTCGCTGACATTCCTGACAGTGTCGCGTATACGCGTCATAAACTCGCCCTTTTTCATAACGCCCGGACTCTGAATCTTGCTTTCCGCAGAAATATTGGCATTGTCCATAGTCTGGCTCGTCTGGGGTGCTCTGTGTAGTCCAAGTCCGATATTTCCATAGCTGTGAGGCGACCGGCTGTGCTCCATTCCTGACCTTTGTTTCTCTAGAGGGGAACTTGCAGTACTCTGGCTCCATCCGTAGCCGGCTTTCTCTTCCATCATCCCATACCACCTTTTATCACTTTCAGATAAGCCTCTTTGCCCCTCTTCTCCAGCCAAAGCAGTGTCCTGAACCCTCATACAGCGTCGAGCAGACGCTAGAATGGTTCCGAGAGCAGAAAGTCCCCCCACTATTCCAAATGTGATGCTCAAGCCAAGGATAAGCTTCCGATGGGCAGCGAATGACAGTGAAGCGGTGTGATGTGATTTGCCGCCCCCGCCAATCTCCATTTTATAAGTCATCGGAAGAGTAGCATGAGACGTGGAGTGAGTATCGTGAGAGTAGGCGGAGAAAGTCACAGTTATTTCGGATGCAGCACAGTCATCTGTTATTGTACCCTCCAACTCCAGCGTGGAGGAGTTCAATTGCAAACAAGCACCTGCATAGGAAGGATTGACGGCGAGCGAAAGATCTACGTCGTTCAATTGTTCACCAGTCGCATTTGACAGAAAAGGTCCTAATCCGAAAGAAACTGCTCCGCTATCTGGAGCGGAGTATGGTGGTAAATCTTCCGTCGTGAAGAAGGGTTTTTCTATAGCAAGCTGAACGGTCGTGTGGATCGACTGGTTGAACACAGTGGTAAGAGTCACTGGAAGACGAGGACCGGTATTTGCATCAAAGTTGCGGCTTTCGGTGTTACCTGTAAGCATCCGATTATCTTGATCATACTTTAGCCAATCACTGTACTGGGAAGTGTCAACGGCGATGGTTGAGATGTTAGCGGAAGTAATTTGTTTTCCATCGACGAGAACTCCAGTAAGATCCGCCGTCGAGCCCAAAGTGAAGTTGAAGGTGGCGTCAGCTGTGACATTGATTGTCGGAAGAGACGACGCCGACATGGACAGCTCATGATCCGCTATCACGATACTAAACGGGAGCACGCCAGCAGTGTATCCATCCAGGTCCGACGCGTGTAACTCCAGGTTGTACGTGGACGGAGAAGGGATAGCATCTTGATGCGGGACGACTCCATTGAGAGTATTCGGGCCTTGAGTAAACGACATCCAACCTGGAATTTGCGTCTTGTCGTCCTGCAAAACTGCATAGTGAATGGTATCCCTATCGTTCATGTAAGTCTCGCTGAGAAAGCCTATACTGAATGACCAGCCATAAGGAATGCGAAGAGTAGGAAAACCAGTTGCAAGAGCAGAATTGTTGGCGAGAAGGAGGACAGACGAGAGCGAAGGGTTGCCTTGATAGAATTGTTTTTCGATAGAATTTTGTAATGTGGGCGCAGGTGCACTTGTGACTGGAATATTACACCAAGAAGGGGCCGAATCATCGCCATCATGAGCCGTTACTGTAAAATCAGGTCGACCTTGATCCTCTACAGCTGGTGTTCCAGAAAATGTCCGTGTGTTAGGGTCGAACGATAGCCAATCCGGTAAGGGCGAGACAGTATAGGTTAGATCTGAATTGGACGATGATTTGAATGTATTGCTAGCAAAAGTCCAGTTGTAGAATTGATTGACCCGGGCGATAGGCGCCAGCTGGTTGTCCAGCGGAACCTGAAGAGAGACGCTAGCAAAGACAGAAGTCGAGGCCGAGGCCAGGACAAGCAAAAGAACGAAAGTAAGCATAGAAAATCCAAGCAGCGAGCACTAGTTCAACTGTGCTGCTTCAATCGACCGGTCGCCCAGCGAGCTTGAGGATTGGCGGTACTTGGAGTAGTAAGTTGCAGTTCAACTTCAAGCAATGGCGGAGCACACAAACAATACACACCAACACGGTCGCGTTTAGGTCGCGTTGCGCTATTCTTCTAAACCGGAATTATCCCCAAGTACACAACATATTCTAAGTAAGCAAAAAAAAACAAAAAAACAGAAGTAATACGGTAGATCTGGAAAGCATTGTAGAACAAAGGGTAATTGCAGGGTAATCTGGTGTAATCTGGTAAAGTGTATCCGTAGCTAGGAATATCATGAAAAGTCGTGGAAGCAGTACTAAGTAAAATGTAAACAACAGCATCAAATTCGCCGCCAACAGAAATTAGAACTTCGACTGAAATCCCTCTCAAGCACCGGGAACAAAAGCACCTAAACCTGCTGCTTGGACCTTTGCTGGATCCTCTGCATTCAGAGCACCAATGAGCTGGATAAGCTCACCCCGGATCTCATCTCCGACTTGATCAGGACCGTTAGGGTCAAGAACGGTAGCAAACACATGTAGGAGACGATCCATGTACGGCCCAAGAGCTGCGCCATTTGTCCGCGTCAAATGGAAGATGGCACGGAAGACGGGTCGGTTCTCCAAATAGTCGTTCTTCAAAGGCAATGCATCGACGAACACTGGGAGCACTTGATCCAAAGGAACAGCTGCAGTATTGCGGACAATGAGGCGGGCGACAGCGCCAGTAGCGTTATCCTTGGCATTAAGCTTGGCCGTAGGGGAGTCAGGAGTAACAGCGAACAACGGACGCAGGGCACCAAGGAGATGCAAATATTGTGGGGAAAGATCGACTTCAGAGTACTCGACGAGGAGACCAACGGCAAACGCGGCATTGCTAAGCACTTCCGGCTCAGTGTCGCTGAGAGCCTGGTAGAAAAGCTCGAGGAGGGGCTCCGTTGAAGGGGTGACGGAGCTCTTCATGCCAGAGATAATCTCAGCGAGACATCCAATGGCAGATGAGCGGTCGCTGAGAGAGCGGCTCTTTTTCTAGAAAACAGCGATAGTGATGAGTTGGATGCAAACATCAAGTACAGATATGACTTACGTAGAATTTAGCGATCAGCGGGAAGAAACGAGTGAAGGCGGGAGTGAAGTCAGAGCCCAAAGCATTGGCCAAGGCAGCGACAACGTCTCCAGCAGAAGAAATGAGAACAGAGTCGTACTCAGCCTGAGCTTCGGGAGCTTCTTCTTCCTCATCTTGATCAGGGTCTTGCTGGCAGAAAGCCTTTTGCTCAAGAATCTGGATAGCGATGTTGCAGATTGGCTCGAGTTCTAGAGCATAAAGTTTTAGCTAAACCCAAATGTAACTCCCAGTAAAATCACTCACGGCCTTCTACAAACGCAGGCCCAATTTTGTTGATGGTCTCAGCCAGGCTGACGCAGAGAGCGGAGACAACAGACCTGAAATGTGATGGTCAGCATATTTTGATAGAGACGAAAAGGTGGTAAAAAAAATCAGTTAAAGAATACATTAGTCTCATGCGCCTTTGGCGTCGAAGTGAGCTGAGTTGTAATTCTCATCACGAAAAAGGTAAAAGCCTTTTCAGAACACGACCATCAAACTTACTTGTTGTCCTCAGTCTCATACATCTCCAAAAGCGCAGGAAGCACGTGGTTAACAAGCTCCTTAACAGTTGGAGCCAAAGGAACAGTCTGCCAGCGAGACTTAGTAAAGGTCGATAGATGAGGCGAAAGACTGCACTTACGACATTCGCACCAGCTTGCCACTCCTGGTGGTCACTCAAATCATAGAAGGTCCTGACAATCTCCAAAAGAGAGTCCAAAGCGCTCTTCCTGATACCCTCATAGTAATGAAGGAGCAGAGCGACAAGCTCCAAAGTGCACTGTTCGACGTAAGGCAGGAAGTGACCTTGAGTAGCAGCAAAAAGTGTTCCAATGGTATCAGCCGCGATTTCTTTCTCGACAGCGATAGCGCTGTTGACATCCATAAGTTTGTCAAGGTCAATATCTTCCAACTCAGCGGTGGGCATGCCATTGACATCAAGTTCGTCAGAGACATTGATAGCGCTGGAAGCGGATAAACCAGAGTTGAAAGCAGAGGAAGCTTCAGAGACCGAGACTGCATGGCAGTGTTAGACCAAAGGGAGTTCTAAAATAAGAAGGAAACTTACTCTCTTCTCCTCCTTCCTGTTGCTTGCAGCTAGTCAGAAGAGGAGGAACGACCTGAGGAAGGTATCCAGCAAACTCGTCGCCGAACACTCTTGCCATGACACCAAAGAACAAGAAACTGCACTCCCTCAGACGAGCACTACCCATTTCAATACCCTGGAAGGCCTGGGTCATCATAGTAGGGAAGAACGGCCTGAACTTTTCCTTGCCGACAGCCTCAGCGAAAGTGCCAACAGCATCCATGGTGATACCGCGGAGCTCAATTTCCTCGCCCTCTCCAGTAAGAACAAGGAAGTGCTGGATACGCTGCATAGTTGGCTCGAAGTAAGGAGCGAATTGTTCCTTGGAGGCATGAGCAGCGCTGCCGATGGCGCCGGTAACAACGGCCTTGACGGACAGAGGAGCGGTCTCAAGAAGACCAGACAAACGCTCCATAATGAGCTGCAAGTACTGGTCAATAACGTCATGAAGGATCTCGAGCAGAGCATCGAGGGCCGTGCAGGCACTCCGCTGCGTTTGAGGATCGTTGATCAAGTTCATAATAGCCTAAAACACAGTCAACAGACATCAAGGCAGTGAAAAGAGCATATACGCACAGGAACGAGCACAGCGTGTTTAGCAACACACTCTTCCTCGAGCCACTCGCAGAAGCAGCTAACAGCAACACAGGTTGCTTTTCTCACCGTAGCATCGCTATCCTGAAGACCAGCCTCAATGATGGGCCAGACTTCACTCATGAGGGGTGTCATGAATTCGCTGCAACCCTCGACGGCGATCCCGAGAGCAAGCATGGCCCCACGGCGTTGAGCAGGATCTTGTGAAGAGAAATATTGTACGATGAGAGTGCGCAAGGCAGGGAAGACTTGCATGGGTGGCAAGTTCGTCGACAATCCATCAATGATACGCAAAGCAGACTAAAACCACCAGACGTCAGAGCACAATTGCGAGAGTAAAATCACTGAAGTAGCATACTCGGGAAGGTGCGTCTTCGTCAACATCCTCAGGTTCTTCCTCAGTGGTCACGGGCATCAAGTGCTCAAGGATCTGAGGAGCGAGGCCAAAGCTCTGAAGCTTGGATTTTTTGCTGGGAGAAGTTGAGTAAAGGAGACAAGCGATGTCCAAGCGAACTTACTATTGAACAGTCCAGTTGAGGGCGTTCAGGGCGAGAATTCGCAGGTCATTTTCGTAATTTCGGTTTCCACCGCATCGGAGCAGGAACTCGACGAGATCAGGGATGATCTTGCTGAGAAGAGGAACTTCCTGTGTGCAATCTTAGGTACAAGACAAGCAGACTTCCTTCTGACACTCACAAGAATGAGGAGAGTTTCAAGCACGTCGAAGAGTTGACGAGCCCCGGCTTCATTGCCAGTTTCTACACATTGACCTATGACTTGGATCATGGCGGGAAGGAGACTTTGGAATTGTGCCTGCATATGTAATCAAGTTGACTGTAAAGGATATCATAAAAGAGAAAAAACATACAAGGTAGGCTTTTTCGTCAGCATCAATGAACTGGGCAATGACACCCATGGCACTGATCGTAGATTAGTAGTCGGTATGATTGCCATCCCAAAAAGAACTAACCGGACTGTTGTAATTCGGACCTCGATAGTATCTGGATCCGCCAAAGTCTGAGAAAAGAGTTGGAACAATGAGCTCAAATGGTCTTGGAATCCCTCGACGATGTTCTCGAGAGCGGTATACAACATGTACATTCCCACTTCACGATGCGAAGGGTTTGAAGATGTGCAGGTCTGTTGGAGGAAGGGGAGGAGCTGAGACCATGTTCCCAGAGGAATCTCGATGGCAGCTATGGCAGCAACGACGCGCGCTGCCGAGTGACGGACAAGGTTACTAGAACCGAAGATCAAAGATGATTCATGCTTCAATTGAATACACCAACCTTGACTCATTCAGAATCAACTCGGGGAATTTCGCTTTGATCTGTTCGCGTTCATCTTGGGGTAAAAGTGTCCAGAGGCTCCCACTGTTGTAGGCAACGCGCTTCCTCATCTCAACAGCCGCTAATTGACGGATCTATCAAGGCATCCAGAGGTAAATATGAGCTGTAGAATGATACAACTGCCCACATACAGGTTGATCTGGGGAGCTCGTTATAATGCTAGCAAGGGCAGAGATACATGCTGGATTTTTGTAGTAATCCTGGTTAAGTTGCGCGGTTGCCTTGAAATGAGAGCGTGACAATCAGAAACTGAGAGCCGATAAAGGTATCAGAAAGTCCTACAGCTTTGAGAAGCGCGGTGTCGTTAGAAGTGGTCTGCACAAGCAAAGTGTGCAGTCCCTGGACAAAATTAGGCTGCCAGAACAGTGAATTTCACGAAGTACGCAGATCGCATAAAATCTATAGCTTACATCCATTTTATCGACCCAAAGAGAATGGAAAGGAGGGGGGAATTAAAGGAGAAGAGAGATGGTCGTGAAAAAGATGAAAAAAGCGGGATCGACCCAGGCGACAAAAAATTTGGAAGCGGAGTTTAAATTTCGTGTGGACCCATGTTGCCGGGCCGTCCTTACTGACCTGGTATCAGACTATCAGCAAGCAGAAAACGTTGAAATTGTTCGACTTGAACGTGTCTTTGGTTGTCATCTTCAGTGGCATGCAGACTTCATATCGCTTCGCTGCAATCGATTCAACARAAYATTCAAATGGATTCGTATTTCATCCGAGTACGTTGAAGTTCTGGTTCTACGAAACTCACTCTTGCTATGTCGGTCAATAGAACGGGTATACTACTATTCTAGACATATAAGGGTGTTCACGGCTGTTCACGGTGGCTTCCTTTCATCACGATAGATGATTCGACTATCGCGACCACGTGCTTTCGATCGCTTTGGCGTTTTTGACGCGTCCGCCGTCCATTGTCCTCCGCAAAAAGCCAGAAGTTACCCCATTTTACCTCGTGTGGCTTGGGTTCAACTTCGTTATAAAATGTCTGGTCTTTGTGCCACTCTCAGTCAACTCTTCAGCGGTACCCACAATCGCACTTTGAAGAAATGTTCTGTTTTCGTCTACACCGGTCTCAAAACCACCGTCAATCGACTCAGTGGGCCTCAACCTCTTCTAGACTACTCCGCACTCGAGTCGTGTACGTTCATTGTGGGCTCTCGATGATTTGCGTTGACGCCTTTTTATATCCACAGTAATGTAGATGCCGACTTACGCCGAAACTCTGAAGGCACTATCCTTACAAACACTTCTTTCACAACTGCAAGCACCAGGAGGAGAAACAAGCCTTTCAAGCGCCATCTCGTGCTTCTATGGAAACGCATGAGTGCTCCCCTTCGCGGTCGAGACTCTAGAAGATTCTCCTCCATGCCTCCGGGATTTGTACTCGTTACTCAGAGACCCCAGCATGTGGGTAGTCAATCCCGTCGCAATCGCTGGTCAATGTTTTCACCGGCTAATGCCATAAATGCCGACCAAACAATCAGGCGTGCGTTCAGTTTCTCGTAATAAGCTCACACAATTGTTGAAGCGGTCTGTTGCAGCATAAGCCTCTGAACTGTATCACTCAACCAATTGTAGCATTAATGAAGGACCCTCGGAACAAAAGCTGCGCGCCTATTTAATACCTGTTCCAAGATGAACGCTGTAGCGGATTTGTATCAGTAATCTACATCAATTATTCGACCTTGCTTTCCTTGCTCCGCACCCATCAGATTCTGTTTGCCAGGTTCCTACTTATCTTATTGATCAGAACAAGTACAGTGAAAACCGAATCCTGTACTCAACAGCACCCAAAGGATATACATACTGGGATGCTGGTATTTAGCCGAGTAAGTGTCTTCCCCTCGCAGCGAGAATATTTATGCGCGCCGGTAGTCTGTTCCACCCGAAGAATCAAAATGCAGTGGAATATGACCAGCACGGACGACGAAGGGAAACCATCGTACTTGTCACGTGTGGACAGATGCAACGTTTCTACATACTAGTTTCTACCTCCACTCGGTTAAGGGGGTTGCGGTACATAACATCCTGACTGGTGAATCAGAAAGGTTCCTCGTGCCTGCTCTAATTCAAAACTTTAGCTTATAGAGTAACCTCTCAAGATCTCACCCCTGGCCTCGGACATCATAATTGCAAGGTATCTAGTTCAAACGGACGAGCCCAGAAAACCAGTGCGGACCTCCTACAATATAAAACCGCAAAATTGGCTTCATGACTTACTCCTTGTGGCTCACATCAACCAACTATCAGCGGGATGATCGCGTCGCAAGTAAACCTTGGCTTTTTACTGCTAAATACACCCGTGGGACCAAACTGTTGACCTCGACCGCCCAAACTACGCTGCCGATTTTACTGGGTTTGATCAAAGATCATGTCGCTCTCTTTGTACCCGACGTATAAGTAGGGATCTGCACAACGTTTGCTCGCAGGTACTTTGAATTCCCTGTTCGTTTCCCCCCTAACAGGCTCGGCGACTTTTGCCAGACTCTTGCTATGGACTCGGGGTCACCGGTCTCTGACGCCTTTGTAGCCAACCAACAGTAAGCCTTCTAGTCATAGGCTTTGTGTCTTCGATTAATCTCCTCATTAAAAAGACGTTTGGAGGGCTATTTCCATTTGTTCGCTATCAGTATGTGAAACTCGTTTAACAGCCTTGTATTCCCTAAAGCCCTTGGACAGCTTTCTTGTACTGGGATCATCTCGTCACTCTAGGTAAGCAATTTTCTTTGGTTTAGGCGTCACTAAACTCGTTGCTGCCACTGAAGATTCTGAAGTGGAGTACCTATGGAAGCGTCCTGGTAGCATTAGTAGTTACATGTTTTTCTGTAACCGCTACTTTGCACTCCTGGGCAACATTGTGGTCACAGTCTTCCTCTTTTCCTCTGATTTGACTGCCGCGGTAAGTGCTGTCCTAATCCAATATTGACGACCGTCTCTGACTCCCTCTGATTTCCCATAGAGGTGAGTAGCCAGCTCCAACACAAGAATTGGGAGAACCGACGTGAATTCGGGTCCTTTGCAGCTGTCGGCCGTTTCACCTCTTTCGAGAGCTGCTGCTCGTATTGACCCAAGTCATTGTCTGCCGTCAGCCTTCTTGTTCAACACTACATATGGCTCCCAATCTCAGTGTTATTCCTCATAGTTCTGCTTACGCTTCGAATCTACGCCCTATACGCATGCAGCAAGCGTATCCTCACCTTCATGCTCACCACCGCCTGTACTCTGGCTGGATTATCATGTGTGCGAAGAAACCCTAGTTACTCAGCCAAGATGCAATTTAACATACAACTCTCCTTAGTTTGCCATATTCTTTGGTCAGTCAAGCGAGTCAGTATTAACACATTCTGGTTGCCACACACAACTCAATCGCATAACGTACGTACTTTCCTGAACATGACTTAGAGAGCCTTTTTTAACCCTTGACATTCCATTTCCGAATTCTAGTGGCGTCCGTGAGTGTGCTGTCATATATGCTAACACCGTCAATCCAATGATCCATTGATGTTCCGTCTTCTGTGCTCTGTCAGAGGTCGCGGCCGCTTGGGAAGCGCTGTTCTTGTATGACTCCATGCTCTTCGGGATGACGCTCGTCAAAGCATACAAGGCTCGTCATGAACTGCGGCTTGAGCGACTCCGAATATCTCTTCTAGCGCTTGTTCTTCGAGATGGTAAGCTGTGTCGCCTGTCCGTGAATTCTGCTTGACTCAAATGACCTTGGCGCAGGATCTATATATTTCGCGTGAGTTCATATCTGCCACACTGAAAATAGTTTTTTATTGGTGTTCATATCAGGGTAATGGCGCTGGCTAACTTGGTCAATATACTTACATTCTACGTGCGTAAATCATGATGGCGAAGCCGCATCTTGAAGATGGTACTAATCTTTGGCCCTATCTAGTTTCCATTGGTACGTTCCCCATCGCCGCTGGTTGTCACTTCATCACCAACTCGCTGCTGCTCTCACAGCCTTACTTAAGAGGCGCATTATCTACATTTGCTAGCAGGTAAGATTCGCCAAAGCCCACATACCCCGTAAGCCTTTACTCCTGTAACTTGAACTCATCCCTGCGATTTCCGATCTTTTCTAGTGTCTCCGTTACGATGATGTCACGTCTTATGCTCAACCTTCATGAGATTGCAGACACGGGATTGTACACGTCTCATCGGACCACCATAACTTGTCAGCTAGAATCCCCTCGTATTCGTCCTCCACGACAATATTTTAGTTCTATACTGGACTCTACGCAAGCCCCTCGGACTTCATTTTATGAAGAGCGATATGACTGAATATGAGCGTTCGAGATACGAGTCCAAAAGCAAACAATTTGCCAGCCACGATGACACGTCACGGAAAAACAGCTCCAATTGGACGATGGACCATAAGTATGTATCTTGTAAAATTAGAGTACCCTCTGTTATGGCAACGTAAATAAATAATATAAATCCAAAGCTATCTTACATCTTCCGCGCTCGTCCGACAATGAATAGGTTGTATTCCTATCTGTGTCACCGACATTTCCCCTAACGCATATAAACATATCGATCCATCTGATTCATTGATCTGCCAGAACTTCACAAAGGAGCTGCACCCTTGCCAGCTAGAACCATACTGTCTAAAATAGTGTCTTGTTCCGTTCGCTTCCACGTTCGAATTTTCTCGCCGTAGTCTGAGATCTCGTATATTCGGAAGCGGCGGTCAAAGCTAAACAGACGGCATGTGTAAGTTGAGAATTACAGGTTGATCCTTTTTTCAAGAAAAGACATACCCAACTTTCCCATAGCCAGAATAAGACCTTCATAAAAAGCAGGCGCGTTCAGCCAGTAAAAGGGAAATCAAAGAAATTGCACATACCCTCCGCCACCAAAGCATAGCCATATTCCGTGCACACGACGACAATTCTCTGTTACTGTTCATACGATAGCACATTAGCACACATCTTAAAATGTAGAGGAGGAACACTCACTATGACAGTGACCATTCGACACGACCTTGACCTCGTGCTCCATAGCCTTCCCTACATGGTCGTTCTCCATAGCCGCAAGAAGCGCTTTCTCAAAGAACCCATCAGTCCCTTTAGCACTCCCCGGCGCTTCGATACCATGTATACCAACGTCGAGATATTTGTTGTTAGTCGGATCCATGTCAGCTTTGGAGTAAGACTCTGGCCTGAAACGTTTGCATGCGACTGAATACACCAAGCCTCAGGTGGACAGAAAGGAAGAAGTAACATACAGAGGAATATGGAAGAACATCAACGCGTTGGGTTTGGCGAGTTTGCGCGTCTCAGGAGTCAACTGGTCTGATTGTCTCGACCATACCTGCCCTAGGTCCTTGCCGCCATCAGGGGTGAAAGGTCGTTCAATCGGCTTGATAGCGTCTGAGCATCGTAGTCATCAGCAAACAGGCACACAAGCACGTAAATGATATGCATGATACATACTAGATTCTTGTAAAAACCAATCAATTTGATCCTACAATGGACAAGTTACGTTTCTGCGAAGTTGATGTAAGAATCAGGAAGACGCTACCTGATGAATCCAATCGTAAGCCGTTGGCGTGAATATGCCCCAAAAGTTGAAGAACCCTTTTGAGTAGGACCCCGAGTCGAGGAAATAAAGTGTTAGCAGATGCGTTTTTGATCTACGCAGAAAATATTAGGATATCAGAAATCCGCTCTCCGTTGCTGTGCATCTCAACTTACGCGTCTGCACTCATCACTTTCAACACATAATTCCCGACTCCATGAATATCCTTCGGCCCTGGCTCAATTAAACTATACGGCAACGCCTGCATCAGTTTGACTTGCTCCTCCCTCCCTGCACCGTTTTCATAGTCATGATTTCCAAAGATCGCAGCCCAGGGGATCTTTCTGTCTGTCACTGCTCTAGCGAACTTGGCCAAAACACTCTTGGGATCCCAGGAGGTACCTTGGCCATTGAGCTGGTCACCAGAGAAGACGACAAGATCGGGATTCTCTGCGTCGAGCATGCGCCCGAGTAGAGTAGAAGTGAGGTTGTCGGAAGCTTCACAAGGTGAAAATCGCACGTCGCGGCATTCACCTGAGGAAACGGAAAAATGTAGGTCGGCGATCTGCATGATTTTGAAGCGGCCATCGCGAGAAAAGTGAAGCGGAGGTGCACGGGGAACAGCTGTTTATAGAGGATCAGCGGCGTTTGGTGGCATTATATGTCGCACTTACGTTTGACCCCTCGTCGAATGGTAATGTAACTATTTACCGTTCGTCCAGGCTGTGCGAGAGTAGTTGGAGGCTCGAGTTTTTCAAAGCCATACCACGGGACATCGTCACCAAATAGGACGTCGATCTCAGTGATAATATTGGCCCGCTCTTCTGTGGACATGTCACCTGCGGTCTTTCCAACGTGATACCACAGATATAAGGGCGCTGCACGATACACGCCCGATCTTAGAGAAGTAGCGGCCTTGCTCCATCCATCCAGAGGGATAGGCTCTTCACCTTCAGGAAGAAGACGAATTTCGTCAATGAGGTTGATATCTGTACGTCGAGTACGGCGATAGTAAAGGCTTAGATATCCAGATAGATATCCGTTTTCGAAGTTGAGATTCCTGTCCACGCGCACCCAGTTTCCCCTGATAGCATCTTTCTCTGTCGTCGTATCCGGCGCACACAAGTTTCCACTAAGCTTCGGATTCATATAGCAGTGTGTGACTGCAATTTCAGACACTGATTATGCACACCATTAGTCTTATGTACGGAATTAAGGTTTCATTTTATACATACGGCCAGTGTCATGAGGAAGTAAGGGTGCCCACACGTCTAGCGGCAAGCTTGCAGAGTCGACAGTGTCACCCTGCGACGATGTGACGTTCCACCAATCGACGCCCTCCGGTATGTCCACAGTGGCGCCCTGACCACTGCCAGTTTCAATGTCGGTAGAAGAGTTGGAAGAAGAGGCAACAGCGCTTCCATCGAGGATGACATCCCATGATTGCCATCCTAGTCTCTGGCTGAGACCAGGACCATGAGTTGGTTGGTACAAGATGAAAACGAAAGTGAGAAGACATGAGAAGCCGATAATGGCTGTCACTGGTGCGCAAATTGACCTCAAAGAGCGGAAGAAGCGATACAGAGTGTACGCCATGATATAATATTGACAGCAGCAAAAGCTGCAGAACTGGATGTCGTTCTAGATGATGACGGTAGGAAAGAAAGAATAAATTTACTGCTACTCTATCCGGGGTCGGGAACCTCCCAGACGGGCCTCCACGTGGATCGCGTCTGCTTTGACCTGTGACTGCCATCCGGACATCGACATTCCTGCCAGCTTTCTCTTTGGCAGAAATGTTCGGCCAATGCTTTCGACGTCTTTATTCTACAAAACCTCCAGTACTGCCTAAAACTGCCCTTGCTGCTCGGACAGCTTCTGCACCATTGGCTGTTCGCTTCCGCCGCGAAAAAAAATTGGGTGAAGTCGCACCTGGAGAAACAGACGCGACCAAAGATGGTCTAACTCCAACTGAATCTGCTCGATACGAGCGTCTTAAAGCCTTGGGAACACTACCCAAGGTCAACGGACAAGTCATTTCTAGGAGAAAGTGGGTAGAACGAGTGAATGCTCGTCGTTCCCGCATCCGTGGCTTCAAGTCCGTGAAGCGGGGAGGCAAAAGGGAGATTGAGGTTGTTGGTCAACCTGTCTACCTCCCCAACATCATCTTCCGACTCGTACGCAACCATACACCACCAGGCCAGGACTACAATCCTTACGAGGCAACATTCCGAGTGCCCCCGTCCATTACCAAAACCGATATCAGGTCCTACTTACTCGCTGTCTACGGCGTGAAAACTACATACATCCGCACCGACCTATACTACGGACGAACACCCCACCCCCGTTCAAATCGAAAAGTTCGTTCTACTTACAAACGGGCAGTAGTGGGATTGGTCGATCCATTTTACTACCCCCACCGCATGGAGGACATGCCAGCGGAGGAGCTGGAAGAGAGGAAGGCCTTCTTGGATCACCATTTCTATTTAGAGCGGGCGAATGAGCAGAAATTGAGTGCTATGCGGAAGTCTGCAGCTGGCCAAATGGGTAGTAATTTGAAGAAGTGGAAGGATACGGGACTGGGTGGACGTGGACGTATTTTGCAGACGGTTGCTGAGCGAAGATGGCAGAGGGAGATGCTTGTGGCTAATCAAGTGCAGGCATGGCAGAAGCAGCGGAAGAACAACGAGCGGATTGTCATCGAGCCTCCGAAGAAGTACAAGAGGAAGCCTGAAGCAGATTTACCTGATTCTCAGTCGTCTGTAGCCTCCACTCAGCCTACCACTACATCCTAATAGTATTTTTTCCGTCACGTGTCTAACGCGTCCCTATAAAGATTCGCTGTCGCGCCAGTTCCAATTTCTCTGCTTTCATCTTCACTATCATGTTCCTTTATTCACTCCTTCTTTCTTCCTTTCTCTCTCTGTCTCTCGCGTATCCCACTCACCCGACTTGTCGTTGCCAGCCTTTTCACAGCACCTTCCCTCCATCTTCTCTTTCCAATTCGAATGACCCAAATTTTGCATCCAAGCCTTTCGTTGCTTTGACCCCGAGGAGTTCTTACGAATTTACCAACAGCGGTCTCGAGCTTTATCTCGACAAACCCGCCAGCGTCGTCGAATCGAAGGACGGTATCGTAAACAGCAAAGTTGCAGAAGGCGCGACTATCAACTCCACTTTTTGTATCGAGTGCGCTGCATTTTGCTCATAAGCTTCTTTCCATTGACAACAGCCAGTGCAGCTCAGGAAAGGTCACGTTTACAGTGTCTGCGCCAGCCCAAGCTGGAGTCATCACCGCTATGATCGCCATCGACGCAACAGGTCTGCTTTTCTTCTCGCTCTGCGCGAAAAATCTCCTATACTCTCTCTCATTTCTTAGAAAATCCTCCCAATACCCCTCTGTCAGAAACTGAACCCCACCAAGACGAAATTGATATAGAAATTCTAGGTTTCAACTCGCTGCTTTTATCTTGATTTTTTAGTCGCTGATGGACCTTTTACAACGCCAGGTGGTGATCCTTCGCACTGGCAATCAAACATCTTCAAGGTCTCACGCGCAGACAGTGATCCTCACTACGGCGTTTTTTACAACAAGCACGGTGTCACCTCCATTGAAGACGAGCACTCCTACTCGATCTCCTTTGACGGGGAGCAGATTGTATGGTCTCTGGACGGTGAAGATGTTAGGACTATGAGAAAAGGTTGTACCATTCTTTCTCGTATACACCATACTAACTAGATCGCCGTGTTTGTTCTTTTGCGATAGATGACACCTACATCAAAGGCGTCTCTCACTTCCCTCAAGACGCAATGCGTCTGCAAATGGCGATTTGGGATGGCAGTGGTGCGCAGGGGACGTCAAAATGGTCCAAAGGTCCTATTCAGTGGGGCGAGGCACCGGATAGAATGGTAGCTACTTTGAAGAGTGTAACGGTAGAGTGTTGACAGACGGGATACGTGGGTGTTATGTTTTTCCTCAACTTGTAGAGCTACTTCTAGTTTTGTTGTACCACCAGTGTAGTTATGCGCATTTCTAATCACATACCCGGGAACCTATTGAAGCCTTGGAGGAGTTTGCAGTCACTCGGATTGATTTTGCCAACTTCTATATTGTCCGATGGGAAAGCAATGTATAGTTCTACATATTATGATGTACGAGTAGCTAACGGATATAGAAAGAAGAGAAAAAAGAATGGACTGGGAAAGGATGACAAGCATAGTATAAATAAGCTGCAGCTACATTGTAAAAAGTACCGGCGGAAGCTTGGGAAAGCAAGGTACATCGCATGAACGAAATCAAATCTATAGACGATCGTGATTGATACATGAACATCGTTACAATATCCCTTTCCTGTCAGCCACAAAATCCATATCAGTCCCGAAATGGCAGTCAGGCAGTTGCTGTTCATCACACAGCGATATCCACAACGGGAGGAGACGCGGCCCTCTCCGGACTACTCACACTAGAGCTAGCTTCAGACCCGAGTCTAAACCACGTCGGAATCATCCTCCACACCCTCTCCCTCTCCTTTGCAGCCCACATCTCCAAACTCCTCGCACACGCTTTACATTCCGGCGAATCAGAGTTGCTAAACTCCGCGCTCTTCAACTGCCCGAGTTCTTCCGCGACATAAAGGGGATCACAAAATCCTCGCTCTCTATCGAACAGATAATGCTGTGTCGCGAGGTCGACGAGTTCAGAGAAATCTTTCCGGCATGCAGCGGCTGAGATACATATCAGTGTAGATGAAGACCGACGGTGGTGTTGATGTGAGTGGTGATGCGGGATATAGTGTCCGTTGTTCATTGTACCTATGTGATGGGAATTGGTAGCTGCTGTGCCTATTGATCCAGGTAATGGGTGGACGTGTGCTAGTGGGTGGGAAAGAGCGAAAGCCGATTGCAGGTGGACACCACTGTTACGGATGGATTGGCTATTGCCCATGGACTGGATTAGATATGTTATAGCATGTTGAGCACATTCCTTGCCAAGACAAAGACGCTGAGTGTCGCTAAGAGAAAGGCAAGCTGGGGTTGGTGGCGGTGGAGGTGATGAGGCTGGTGATTGGGAAGGGGTTGAGCGGTGAGAAGAAGGAAAGTATAGCGGGTCATCACAGGCAGGCTCGAATATCTGTGTAAAAGAATAACGACAGAGGTCATAGAATGCAGATGGGAGGAGTGAAGGGGCGTCGACTTCACGTGCGAGGTTTATCACGGCCTGAACATTTATGATGATGATAAACATTCATGTAGAAAGGCAGGAGCGATGGCGGACTCACAATAGGCGATGGATACATATGTCCGCCGCTCGAACCTGTCTTCATTTCATACATACGTGCGATATCTTCTCGTAAATCCCAGGCCTTCAGAGTTGAAGGCCATGCCGTGCTGAGATGAGCAATAGCTTTCTCGCGCAACGAATCAATAATATACTTGGTGGAAAGACGCAGAATACCAGAAACTCTACGAAAGTCCTCCTGGTCATTATCACCAAAGTTTCTTTGTTGATAGAAGCATGGTTAGACTTGAATATTTGAATACAACGTAACTATACGCACGGGCCATCGTACAGAGCTGTGAACAAATTGCCCACATCTTCTGCTGAGTCGTGTAAAACTATAACAGGACAATTCTCAAACTCGTTTGTCCCGCTCTGGGAGCGAATAGAAGAGCCTGTTGGCGAATCGGAGTAGTTGCCTATTGAGAACATATCTCGAAAGCAGATAGAGTGACGAGAAAGCTGGGACATGTGCACGCGGAACAAGACGTTCTCTGCGCGACATACTACACTTCCATCGTCAAACCAGAGATCTGGATGACGATGTAACTCTATTCCTGACTCTGGATCGAAGAGAGCAGGTCGAATGGAGGGGTTAGAATGCATTGAAGTCGTTGAATGGCGGGTGCCGATATCGATGTCGCTCGAAGGCAAGAAAGATGAAGAAGGGAACGAAGAAAAAGAAGGAGAGTCATTTGAAGTAGAAATAAAAGCAGAGTCTGAATGAAGCAGTGCCATGGGGGTACAAGCAAGAGGTCTACTAGTAGATTAGATCAACCGGCATTTCCGGCATTTCAACTGCAGTGTCGTCTCAGCTCTCAGCCTCTGTCCATCATGCATAGCTATTCCTTCAACTCAGCTAAATCACAAATGAATGGAAGGTATTTTCGTTAGTAATGTCGACGTCAGGCGACAGGGACAGCTGGAATTCTGATGTTCTTCACTTGAATTTTAATCCTTTGTTCTTTGCTACCAACAACGATTTGACGGCAGTTCAGTCTGCCAGTCAGCTTGATGGTTCTTCATGCAGTCAAAGATAAATGAACGTCTACTACAAGTCTGATTTGTTCTGACTCTTTTCCTCCTAGAAAACCCCTCACTTCTTTCTCTCCGCCTCTTCTCCATTTCTTTCTTTCTTTGCGTATGCCATGTCGTTCTTTTTGTAAGTTGTTTCGCTGGTTTCAAGACTTGGTTGGTATTGACGAGTCTCCCAGATACAACCTTCTTTTGCTCTTTCTAGGATGTCTTCACGTTACTACCAATGCTTTCAGTGTGACAATGCCCTTAACGGGCATCGTTGGTGTCCCGACCATTGCAACCTGGACCCGCGATGCATCTGATCCTCAAGATATTCGATTGGTCCTACTGAACAAGGCTGATAACACGATGATAACGCTCTTGCCGCTTGTTCCTACCACTACGACAGGAACCGTACCTGTTACCTTTGGCTCAGCAAGGTGCGCTCACAGCGAGATACCAGGTTTACTGAGCTAAAATGCGCGGGATCCAGTAATTTTATTGTTCAGGCTCTAGCCAACGATTCGTAAGTTGTCAGAACGAATCATGCTCTCGCGATTTCAGGTTTCATTTTCTTCTCTCATCAGGTCAGCTGTGCTAGGCATGACTGGCGCCATTAGTGTATCTTCGCCATCTTCATCTTCCTTTTCGTGGGTGTCCTTTGACTTCTTGTCCGTGAAATGTTTCTAATTTTTACAAGAAGCACTACAACAACTGCGTCTACGACGTCCAACAAACCTGCTCAAACTTCTTCTCTGAATCAAGCATTCGCTTCACCTACCAGCACTGCGCAGAAGACGCAAGCCGAGTAAGTTTCGAAAGTGAACCAATAGGCAAAGAACAAGGATTTTGAATATCGTGTATCCTGGCAGTTCCACTACATCAGACCCGACTCCCGCTACCTCACAGCCCGTCATTCAAGCTGAGGCTGTCAGTGGTACATCTACGGATGATTCATCAACGTTCTTGAGGTGAGAAACACGTCTTCGTCGGCAAAACCTGGATTCTCTAGGTCCTACACCATCGTGTGTGGTGTAAAGCTGTTAGGACTTCGTTCAGAGCTGTGGACGAACCCTGGTTTTGTTGATGCTGTTAATCCTAACTTCTGATGCAAATTTCATTTGAACAGCACTGATAATACGTGGACAACCTCTACGTTCACAAGGTGTGTCCTTGTGCTACCAGTCGACAGCTATAATGTATTTACACAGATCATCTCAGTACTTCGACTGCATCAAGGTATGACATTTGACAAACTTCATGTTTCTATTCTCTTACGTCAACGATATTCACTACAAGACTGTCAAGCTCGTCCATTTCAGTAACCTTCTTTACGCCTACACTCGTTTTTCAAACGACCACTACCGCCACTCCTTCTCAACTCGCTACTACCGGCGGTCAAATATCAACTCCAGTCGTAGTCGGCGTTTCCCTAGGTGTCACTATTCCCGTCACCATCATGACATTCTTAATCTTCAAGATCTTCTGCAAGCGACGTAGGTCCTTCGATCCGGAAATGTCTGACCCCTCTCGCGCAAAGCTACTGCGTAAAGGCCATGTGAGGAAAGACAAGAAGACTGGAGGAAAAAACAGAAAGCGCTACAAGTCGGCTGATCCAAGGCGAATTTCGCCTTTCCCGTTCTATAAAGCCCTCCCGCCATGGATCCGTGGCGAAGACGACTCTGATCTGAGCTCAAACGGGCATGGGTTCGACTCTCTAGCTTTCGTGGGCGGTCGACGTTCCAACTCAAACAGCAATGACGAACATAATCCCCGTCTTGCTGCCGACAATGAAAGTTTCGACGATCATGATGGGTCTGATGAGTCCGGAATGACAACGAGATCTAACATGTTGGCTCGTAGTCCCAGCCTTGCGTCTGTCATGACATCCAGAACGAACATCGGTTCAGAACCCAGGCTCCCTCCAATCAGTGAATGCTCCTTATCTGAGCCTGTTCTTCAACTTGACATGCGGGCCGTCGAGAACAGTTGGCGCCTTGACCAGCCGATCGGTGGTGGGAGATCTCCCGCACAGCATACACAGTTAGCTCCGCCAACACCGATTCGGAATGTTGGAAGCGACGATCATTCCTTGCTCCGGAGCCTTGACTGGCGTCTTAGTCCCGAGGATCTAAGCTCTATCGCGAGCACAGCTGGGTCAGTCTATTACAATAACGCCTCTCCATCAACAGAGAAGGGCGAGTTCACTGAGGCTTCCTTGGTGACGAGTCCGAGATCTGGTCCATCATCAACAGGGAGACTGCCTGGACCTTCACAGCGTATTGCGGCACAGCAGCGAGAAAGTGACGCTGACACTGATGGTGGTTATTTCGACCCCAGTAGACCCTCGTTGGGATCGATGAGCTCTGAACTAGAGAGGCTTCGAGAAGAGGTTCGGATGCTTGTTGATATGAGGGAGGCAGCATGGGCTTCGGATGGATTCTCGGAGCCCATTGGTCCAGAGGACGAGCCCCCGTCCTATGATAGTTGATTTAGATACATGAAATCGCTTTTCTTTTCTTGGTTTTAACGCTTTTGGTCTCTGGTCTTTGATTCCTTCACAGTCTTAGCACCGGCACTGACCTATCTTATTTGCTCTGGGCCATCAGAGCTCCCTTTATCATTATTTTATGTACATATCTACTTTCTATTTACCTCAGAATGAAACCGAAAGGATTCACTGTGTTCGTTGTAGTCAGGTTGTCCATAGAGTGCCGATTCCCGAAGCTTTCGGCCCTTCAGCCTGCATGAGTGCTTGAAAGCATTGCCAGATAAAACCTGCGCGTTCATCTCACTTGGTATCTTTACTCATTGAGAAAGATCTGGAAGCTAAACGAGATTGACACGAAAAAGGTAATGAATTACCATAAAAGAGGTTTTATTACGGTTTTACTGGCTACAATAAGTATTCTGTATTGTGCTGACCGTTGAAATGTATATGGGAGGAGTCGAATGCTATACTACCACATGGAATTATGAGGATCCAGCTGATCCGTGATAGAATTTGGAGCTTCCGTCCATGGGCTTCCCTGGTCAAGGCTAGGATATACCTGCAGAAGAGACAACAAAGCCTGGTAGTCTGCAGCTGACAGGGTACTACCCAAATCGAAATTGATCACGTTGGAATTAGACGGGGGTAGACTGCGAGCTTCCATGTGAGGATCGGAATTCATAAATTCTGTTGTGAAGCTAGACGGTATTGCTGGTGCAGGGAGTGGCGTATCGATGGTCACGTTAGTCTCTGCAGGACCTTGACTTTGAGCCTGGAACCTCTCGGCAAAGTTGTCGCAAGTTTTGGAAATAAGATCTAGAATGATGTCGCTGAAAAGCACAACATTAGCAGGGGTCCGACAGATGCGGAGGACTTCAGTAGAACTCACTTCAATCGTCCCGCTCGCAGCATCCTAGTAGTACCATGGCAAAATTCATCGGATCCTTCGCGAACAGAATCTGAGAATAACTACATACCTGCTCTCAAAGCAAGCCAGAACACCGACAAGGTCCCAGACATGCTCTACCTCCTTGCCAAGATCAAGTTTTTGACCAGATCTCTTACAATGACGAATATTCAACAGCAGCGTAACAGCGGCAGAAAATGTAGCCAACTGTGAGCACCAGCAAACACGGAATATCAGCCTCCTGACACAAGTGATAGGTGATAAGGCGCACGTGGAGGTAGGGCATCGTCATGTAAGCTTTGCCATTGTGCATATTCAATACATTCGCGAAAGACCTAGCGGCATCTACACAAGTACCCAGAAACTCCGTGCACAATGAAGACGCTCTGTAGCTGGTGACGATGACTGATCGATGTATGTGAATTTTTTCCAAGAAAAACAGGGCATGAAGCGATACGGATTGCTCGAAAAAGAACCTGTCCTCTTCTGGGCTCCTGATCCGTACTGAATCGAAGTACCACATTAGCTACACTTCAGTTAGCGATAGTCATAAATGCGCACAGTGACTAGGTAAATTGTTCATCCATGTGTCCAGTGCAGAGTCGGCTTCAACGATATACTCAGATGCCGATATAGAACGCTGAAAATGCTTCTAGTGAGTCCTAAATGCACGCGGAATAAATGTTGACTGTTGTCACTCACCATGCTTTTCATCTCCAAAATCTGCATCATCTTTACTTGTTGTATGAAGTGAGATATTCTGCACGGCTTTCCCGCAGGCTGTTTAAAAGCTTGCTCTGGGTCCTCATGTACCCAATACTCGTCATCACATTCCACAGGTAAATCGAGATCATGACTTTGAAGTAAGGACAAAGTTCAGATAGAAAATTCGGAATTTAGTATCACGGTAGTAAAACCACTTACTCCTCAGGTCGCATAGCTCGCGGCATACCATAACATCTACTGAACTGATGATCAACCAACACGAGTATCCAAAAAGCCCGCTTCCATAACTCCTGATCTACTGTTAGTTTGGAGCTGTAAGCTCGCCGCCTGTGGACTCCGACCTCCTGCGACAGTCGGATAGCCATTCCAAGGAGCCGCCAGCAGGCTTCGGCAGTGATATCGAACAAGAAGGCTATACAAATCTGGGGATTGAATGTGCGTTTACTCTTCCAATTGAAATCATGACATAAAATGGCGTACTTACAAGGTAAAGTTGAAGTTCGTTTAGCGTGGGCGGCTTGTACCAAGACCACCAGCACAGTTTAATCTGGCGAAAGTATTTCCATCCCACTGAAAATCCAGAATTTGAGCCATCTGTATACACCCGTGGATCGCTTGAATATCTTGATCCAATTGCGCAAACACCCAAGAGAAGAGCGCCAAATGTATGCTGGCGGTGGTGTAAATCTTCCAGTACCGCCTTCTCAAAAGAGGGTTTATGAAGGATAGGAAGGAAATCATTCACGTTCTGGAAGTAAAGATCAACTAAGATGGGTATGAGGTCATCATCAGGGAAGTGGAGTAGAGGAGGAGGATCAACTGTCAAAATTTTCCACTGATGGGAAAGGCCAGTCAGGAAACAGTTTGAACTAATAAATCAATCTACAGGCTTACAGGGTGTGATACCCAGAATTCAGGCCGCCGGAGGAATAGGCATTTGGGGCTATCCGATGGCTCGGGCTTCCCAGATTCCTCCCTGAAACTTAGAGGGGTGATGGACCAGAATAGTGCTGTTCGACCATTCTCGTCGTAGGTATTAATGCCATCATGCGGTGCGTCAAGTGAGACCTGGTGAACAAGATTCACCAGCTGGGTGATGACATCCGAGTTGTTCTTTTGGGCCGAATCTCTTGAAGAGTCGCTAAGACTGACAGCCTGAGCATGAGACTGCGAAATTGAGGTATCCGTACTACTATCTCCAGCAAGAGTTTGCGAACTTGGGCCATCTGTATTCAACGAGCCCGACTGATGTGAAGCCAGTTGCTCTTCTAAATCTCGTATACGTGAAGCCAAATTCGTCAAGACTTGGTAAACTGCAGTCGACTCATGTGGCACGACATAGGTCTTTGAGAGAATCGCCGCAACTAATGACTTTGTAGACTCTGAATCATCAACCTGGTTCTGAAGACGTTACTACATAAGAAAACTTTGACAGTCTACAAAACTGACCTTGGGCGCATCATAAATGTCTTCCCATCTACCACGACATTGTTCATCATATCCACGATAAATACGAACTCTGTTGCAATCAACATTACTTCGATAATCAGAGTGGCTTGACTTGCAAAATTACCGTGAACTGTTCTGCTTCTGGATAAAATGGTCAGAGATACGCCAAACAATGATTGCAGTGCTCGAGAGTATACCATTCTGGTAACCACATCGTTATGTGTACATTCTACTTTGAATGTTATGCATTGTGAGCATATATTATCCACTGCAGTGGCACTATCGCCTGCCTCAAATCAACATAATTCCCCCTTTTCTAGAAGAATCTGGCCTACAGCGAACTAAGTGGAGATCTACGGAGTCAACAAGTCAAGCCGTTTCATGTCACAGATGATCCACGTACTTTTTCTCTGTTCAATCGAAGCAGAGTCTTTAAAAAATGTTCTTCGACTTCGAAACCTGTTATCATTACCTACCTGCCTGCACCAATCGCATGCATTATGTGACCGACGTTTCTTGGATTTTCCAGTAAGTGGTGTTCTAAGACGCTCCGACATCAAAGAAATTAGGGGCAGACACTTCGATAGCGTATGGTTTAAAGCAGGCTTTTAAGACATTGATGTGCCGCTTCTCGAAAACAATGTCGGAATTGATTCCCATGCGCGCGCCTATGCATCTGTTACGAGAATTCTTCCCTAAAGATAGCCATTGACTTGAGCAATGACTAACCTAGTATCTATGGACCCACGGTGACTATGGGTACTCAGATAGTACTCAATTCCAGACTCGGCAAGGGATGATCAATCGCATGTCTGGGCGTATGACAATGTCCAATTGAACGGGGTCCGGAAACTAAACCATGCAAGATTCTGACTTCTCGCCTTTGAGGGATTTGAGCTTTTTGGATAACCGAGTACTTAAGAATGAAAATGCGATGCAGTTTCGAACCATGAGTTGTCATCGGCCTTGTCGCCGCAAGAATCGTTGAACAAGATTAATGCCACTGCAAGCAAGGTGCGAGATTAACAATCGACGAGGAGTGCATACCCTAGACTCTAGCCAGACGTTTCACAGTGCTAGTGAGCGCTGGCCGTGTGTGGGAGCAGAACTGCTTGCGGCGTGCGCGGTGTACAGACATGCACCGACTCCGAGTCGCCGACAGTACGCTTAACTAAAACAGCACGTGAGAGCTATTTATGTCTGCCCGCCCTGCCGCATCATGACGCCACACAGATAGTAATAGACTGGCCAACGATACTGGATTCAATTTTATGCATGAGCGCTGATTGAGGCTTTAGTTTTAAGCCTTTGAGGGCCCGGGGATAAATCCAAACAGAACCTGCAAGGATGCCATATGATGTAGTAGTACACCGGATCTGCAAAACTGTGAGAATCCTGTTGAAGGCTGGAGCGAAACAATTCGTGACTTCAGTATCGATACAGTTCATACTGATGCTGAAGTTAAGGATAGAAAATAAAGCTTTCTCCCTTGTAGTTTACGCAAGTCGTCTCAGCGTTTTTCTTTGAGAAAAATTCAAGTTATGTTAAGTCGCCGCCGTGCCGCGACTGCCGAAGGATTAAAAGCTATATCCCCCGAAACTAACAAGAGAAAACAACCATCCGATTTCCGGGCAAACTTGGGGGGACACTTACAGACGCTTGAGATGGCAGCCTTGCGCCAGGCTACTCGCCGCTCTCTTTTCAAACCTATAACTTCAATTAATTCAAGTCGAACTCTTTTCACTAAATCAGCACCTGCACCTCGCTCTCCCATCCGAACTGGTATCTATGCTACCGCACTTGTTCTGTCTACTGGTCTATTCGCCGTCTACTACTTCGACGCACGGTCTGCAATACACAGATACTTCTTAACACCTATATTGCGGTACGCATTTGATGCGGAGACAGGCCACCAAGTTGCGGTTAAAGTTCTTCGAAGTGGACTGGGTCCAAAAGATCCCGTGCCGGACGACGAGAGGCTGAAGCTTGAGGCGAGTCTCTCTGAGCTTCTGATATCATCTGGGAACCGATTCCAATGTATAAAGAACGTGTAGCTTTGGGGTCATACTATCTCTAATCCAATAGGTTTGGCTGCTGGTTTTGACAAGGATGGGGAGGCAATAGATGGTATGTATGACATAGGGTTGTCCGAAACATTTTCTAAACTACATTTCAAGGACTCTTTGACCTGGGCTTTAGCTGGGTAGAAATAGGGAGTATTACACCACGGCCTCAGGTATGTTCCAATCCAGCACCTTGTACGTTGAAATTGTCCCTCTGAGTCCTCACAGCCAGGCAACCCTCGACCACGCGTGTTTCACCTCCCAGAAGACTCTGCTCTCATCAACCGTTACGGGTTCCCCTCTCAAGGACACGCGACTGTTCTATCCCGTGTACGAGCACGTATACCTATCTTTCTCACAGGTGAAGAAACCAATGCATCTTTTCGGGAAGGGTCTCTGCTCGCCGTGAACCTTGGCAAAAACAAAGATTCTCCGGTAGACTCTGTAGACGATTTTGTTGTTGGAGTACGCTCGTTTGGTCCTTATTCGGATGTTTTGGTGGTGAATGTCTCTAGTCCCAATACCCCAGGATTGAGGTACGTGTTGATCTGAATATAATATATTTTCTGGCAATTAAATTATCGTCGCGCGTAGAGGGTTGCAAAACAAAGATACACTTATAACGCTGCTGGATGGCGTTACAAAAGCAAGAGACTCTTTACCTGCATCCGCCGTCACCTCCAACAAACCACGCCTTGTACTCAAAATCGCCCCGGACCTCAATGAGTCACAGCTTGAAGATATTGCAGACGTGATTCGTAACAGCAGTATCGACGGTGTCATCGTGAGCAACACCTCTATACAGCGACCTTCAAGTCTCGTAAACTGTAAGTACGAAAGTAACATAAAGCCTTAAATCTATCTCTCATGCCTTTCGTCCACATAGCTAACCGCAATGAAACTGGCGGACTCTCTGGGGCACCCATCAAATCTTACACGCTCAGTGCTCTCCGAGTACTACGCGCTAATCTCCCAGCAAATATTCCCATCATAGGATGTGGCGGCATCTCAACAGGAGCAGATGCACTCGAGTACGCTCGTGCTGGCGCGTCCTTCGTACAAGTCTACACCGGCTTTGGATATGATGGTGCAGGTGCTTGTCGGAGAATCAAAGACCAGATCGTTGAGACATTAGAAAAAGAGGGCGTCACTTGGAGCGATGTTGTTAACAAGGCTGTTAACGAGTTGAGCTTCAAGGAAAAACCGAAGCCCGTTGTTGAGCCCGTCAAGCCAGAAGAGGTTTCCGTGCGCCAGCTAATTTCGGAGGCGGAGGAGCTGAAGAAGTTACTTGATCAACTTGGGGAGAAGATGGGCGGTGGAGGGAGTATAGCAGATGATAATGCAGTCGCTGCTGCTTCTCAGATAGCTTTATCGTAGAACAGAGCTCTGTTGATTGAGTCGGACTGCTCAGCACTTGATGACTAGACTTGTAACTGGTCCCTTTGTGAGCCTTGAGATTGATGAAATCAAGTGCCGGATGCGCCCTCGATACTGCGAAGCACGCGCCGTGTAAAAGTCAGAGGAATCGGTCACAGGCTTGCTTCATGACACTGTGCACCTTCTGTTAGTATCATCACTATTCTACAAGCCTAAATCATCAAGACCTGGATTTCTGAATCCTTTCCGCTCTTTTCAACATCTACTAATACTACTTAATGGCCATGGGTAATGCAAGTATCGCCCTTGTTGGTTTCGTGACGTTTCTGTGTGTCGGTGTTCTCATGGCCATCGTCAAAATGACGCTTTCGCTGGGTCGTTTGAAGGATAACCCTTCTCAAGTCAGGATGGACAATTCTGCTAGTGACTGTGAAGTATGTTTCACACTGCTTTACACCGTCTCATGCACTTCATGTCCTGTTCCAGTCGATTCAAGCAGCTCCACTGACAGCCTCAGGAAGTCGCCTGCATTCACTTTCGAGTTCACTTAACATTCCTTCGCTGTCTCTGTACTTCAGTCGATATCCAAGTCTAACGCCGGTGAAGAACACAGCGAATGTCTCCGACTCGGGAATCCTTTCTCCATCCTTGGTGCCAGTAAACCCTCCATTTGAATCGCCCTCGGACAACTCGAACGCTACAGCTACAGATTCTCCCTTTTTCAAGACGGCAAATCCAGTTACGAGGCACCTCAAAGTAATAATTCCACCGAGTCCGCTTCGTGCTCCGCCCCTCTCCCCTTCTGACTCGTGTACTCTTTTGCTACCATCTGGTACTACGGAGAATCCCGTAAAACCGTCACTCTGCGATGTTTCACTCACAAGACCAGCTCTCGCTTTAGTCAATATGAACGCTTTCGTGCAAGACTGTCAAAGGTTCCCTGGCTATCCCCTCACGCGACAATCTCGCCAGCACCGCAAGGCCAATACGACCGCGATACATATATCGAAATCACGGACGAGTAAGAAAAACTCTATAACATTGCAAGAAAAACATGCAAGGGAGTTGGCTATGAAAGAGACTTTGGGGTACAATGGCGGGTACAAGAACGGTGTGCAGATGACGGCGTATTTGCGGACCTGTCTTAGCAAGAGCAAGAAGAGACACTCGAGGGCGTCTAGCAAGGGGAATAAGGAGAATATTGCAGTGCTGTGATGAGACGTTTGACCTACTCTCGTATGCTTCAGGGGTTTGTCTTGCCTGTGTTCGAACATTATTTTGGGTTTATTTTGGGTGTTCATTTTGCTTTTGCGTGTATCCAGTATCTATACTATCTCTATTTACACTCCTTTAAACGACCTTGTACCGATAATTGACCTTGCGTCCAATCCGCAGTCTCAGGCCAGATGTCCAAGCTGGAATTACAGCCGGCGGGCCTGGGCTCGCGCCGGTCGGAGCCTGAGACACACGGCCCCACAAAAGCAACCTTCGTAATTTACCGTCACTCTGCCAGCCAGAAAGTCTCGCAATCTTGCTGCTCGCTCATATACAGGACTCCTCTTTTTTTCTTCTGAAGATGCTATGCAGACAACCGTCATAATCGCAGTCTTACTCACTGGTGTTCAAATTTTTTGAATCAGGAAACCCAACTGGAGTACCGTTTGTCTCGCGATGGGCCACACTGGATCAATGGATCTGCATATATAAGGGTCCCATTCTGCTTCAAGTCTTCTCATAGCAAAAATGGCTACTATCGCTCTCTCATCCGAATCCCGCCCTCAGCTCCCCACCGAGCTCATCGAGCTCATCATTAAGGAGACATGGGCTCTGCCTCTCTCTACCCACGACCGAGTCACCTTCATGAAAACTTCTTTGGCTGTTAATTCGACATGGCTGAGCATCTATCTGCCCATAGCCTGTCGAGACGTCCATATACCCAGCGCTGAATACGCACTCTTCTTTTATCGCATCCTAACCGGCGAGTCCGAGCTCTATAACACGTTTGCTCCGGGCATGCATGACAGACTGTGCCGGTCTATCACCTTCCACGGAACTAACAACCTCGTTCACCCTCGACACGCAGAGCTCGGCGATCACCCCACGGGTCTTGCCCTGGCCATAGCCCTACAAGTCCCTCACGCGTCATCTGAACGTCTCGTTCACCTCCGTAGGATCCGCATCACCTATTCCAACTGTGTCCTAGACGACTTCTTTGGCAGACACAAATACTTCGAGTTTCCGTCCCAGGTGACTGACCTCGAGTTGCACTTCAGTTGGGATGATGCTACGCCGCGTTGTGTTGTGGACGCTATGCGATCTAGCAAGGAGTCTCTCAATTTGGCACATGGGTCCGCACCTTCGATTCAGAGGTTGAAGGTTCATGGGGCTAGCAAGGGAATGATGAACGACTTTCATCTTGCATGCCCGAACCTTGTCAATGTCGAGTCAACCTAGTATTCTGAAGGGAAGACGGCAAGGAGATGCTTTTTTTTCAAACTGGTTTCGATATGACCCTAGTTTTGGATGCACTTCATTCTTTTAATAGAGTAATTAATCACCACTATAATACGCGTAGCTTACTGACAAGGATTAATCTTAATGTGTAGTAGTCACTTAGATTTTATTTCCATCGTTGCTTTCCTCACTGCTGATAATAACATACATATACCTATATCATTTACAACTTGAAAATCTAATCTACAATAGGAATCTTGTTTCACGCCAGTGCGAAACCCACTTTTGAGCGAGTTCCTTGGTCAACGGTGGTGCGCCACGAACACTGGGAGACACTTTGGCAGTCTCATCCGTCAAAAACGCCATCGGCTTGCGAACCTTGCCGCTCCATCGCGCGCGGAAAAACGACTGGCAAGAAAGGTAAGATCATGTCATGCGACCTGAAATCGCGACAAGACTCACCAAAAGCTTGATCGTCGGATTACGAGTCCCATCTTGGTCACTTTTTGCGAGTCGCTCCACCCACTCGTGTGGATTCACCCTGTCGAAATTCAAGCCAGCTGTATGCAGTGCATCAAGGATATCGTTCCAACTAGCACTGGTATCCGGGTTCACAATGTGGTACACTTTGGATTTGGGAGACTCATTATTCAAAACGATTTCCACGATACTACGCCCGGCATAGTCGACAGGAAGCCACGATGGATTCTGATCGTGAATAATGAGACAAGACTATCATTTTCAAAGAATGTTGATGTTTTTACCTCGTCCAATAGAGGCAGAGCCCCAATAGTATCAGCGCTCTTGAACATGAGAGGCCAGGCTAGATTAATTCATGAAGTCAACACAAATCCAGACCGTACGACAAGAATCTTACCTTCAGTCTCATTCCAAACACCGCTGTAAACGCCATGAACCCACGTTAAACCATGAAAAACAACAAACGAAACATGCCATACCATTTCGAATCACCCACCATCTGTCCAATCCTCAGCACACCGACCGACAAGTCCGAAACCTCCGCCGCCTTCTGGCACAGCTTCTCAACAACCCACTTACTTTGAGCATATCCAGTGCCAGCGGCAGTCGATGGTGATGGAGGGTAGTCTTCCGGACAAACTGGCTGAGGGGATCCTTGTCGACAGCTGATAGAAGAACTGAAGTAGAATGCAGCAGGCTCAGAGTATGGCGACTCCAGACAAAGATTCATGAGATTAAGAGCACCTCCAACGTGCTCATCGAATGACTCGATATTGAGTACAAAGTTAACGGGCCAGGCGTTCTAGTACTCTCAACATGAGGTTCAGAATCAAAAGGATAAAGTCGATAGCATACATGAATAACATCGGTGACTTCATCACGAATTGAAGAGTACTCGTCATCCGAGAGTCCCAGCATCGGGGCATTTGGGTTGGCAGCATAAGAGTCGACTTTCTCTGTAGCAGGCGAGGGAAGCTTCCGAAGTTTCATCGACTCCAAAACGCGGTCACGAGACGAGTCGTGTGAACTGGCGCGAGAAAGGCAAATCACCTTGCGGACAGATCGCGATGAGACGAGCTGATGCAGGATGTGAGCGCCTAGCGAACCAGTAGCACCGGTAAGAACCTATAAATCATATTAACTTTTCAAAGACCGAATATCACAAGGGGGAAACGCCCGACTCACCACAACTCGGGCGGCGAGGGGTTTCGCGGAGGCATTGGGCAAAGGCTTGTGTGACTTCAGCTTGGAAGCCCATTTGTCCACCATTTCAACCATCTTGGCCTCGTGTCCGCTGGAGTTGACCTGTGCCTGGCCTACCTGCAGAGAAAGAATATAGTCCGCCAATCTATTGACGTCTGTAAGCCGCAAGGATCAGCCCTAACAAAAACACGTACTTCTCTACTGATGGGTGCTCATACACCACTAAGACGACGGATAGTCAGCGAACGTCTTCTATTTGCGGGACGAGACCAAACTCACCATTCTGACCCAAGGAATGATCTCCAAGGTCGAGTTCCTTCTGACAAATGTTTCGTACTCTGGTAGCTTGAAGAGAATCCACGCCAAAAGCAAATAAATCCAAGCTCTTGTCTAGTTGAGCTTTCTTATTAGGTCCCAAAGTCCGATTTATGGCATCCAGAATAAAATCTTCGAGCTCGGATTTACTTAAACGTAATCTCAGGGTATCGGATTGACCTTCTTCAAAGCGAGCATATATACTTTCTGTGAAGGCATGAGAGAGGAGAATGAGGAAGCATTGACTACCACCGCAGATGTGCTAAATCTCACCGATCAAATCTTTGAATTTAGCATAGCAAGCAGGTCGGAGAATGCTCATCTTCGTGGCAACAGGGACATGAGTACCATAACTGCTTAATATGAGCGAAAGCCCAGAGAGACTAGGAGAGGACAGGAAACATACGGAAGAAACTCTATCATTTCAGGTAGGATACGAGAGTGGCTGGGCGCTTCAGCGTTAGCTGCCTGGATAACTGGCCAGATTTTGTCCATCAGCTCAGGGCGAGACATATCCTTTGCTAGGTCCGAGGGAAGGATGAGACATCCAGTCTGAGGTTTCCCGGCCCCGAAGACGATGGCTAAATGACAGGATTAGTGCGCATAGAAGTAGTCGCAAGAAGAAGCGGGACCTTCAGTGACATATGGGCTATTTCCACGAATATAAAGCTCCATGGGAACTATATGAAGCCAATTAGAGAGGAACTTGATTCGAGAACATCGGCGGGTATAAGTACCTGGATTAGTCTTCTCTCCTAAAATATGCACCAGGGTATCGTCTAAACGTCCGATGTACTTGTACTGGTCCTCGAAATCTAGGTGACGAAGAAATAGGTCTTTCGTAGCATAGGAACCATCAGGCCTGTTCGTCACAATCTAAAACAGAAACACGGTCCCAGTCAAGATCAAACTAATCACATAGAGCCTTCTGCGTGTCCAACGAACCTTAGCAGGATAGCCATCTTTGATGACACACTCGAACGTGTTATTTCCTCGGGGCTCCATCACCATAAAATGCTTGCTCAAGTCCGTTGGGCGAACCCAGTTCCAGTTCTTGTCCGTCTTATAATCGCGGCTGGAAGTCATTATGGCTCCAGTCTAAGGTAGAACAAGTAAATAATCAATCGACCAGCATAGATCGAAAGCCCAGTACTTCTGTCGTTCCAAAAATACTTAGGATGTTCACACCAGCTAATGTCAGACGAGTGCCGAGGTCATCCTATAACCATATAAGTGAAACGACAAGAACAAAACAAAGGTCATGCCTACAGGTAGAGGAGCACCGGCATAGCTAACCACGTCGAATGTCGAAAGCATCTTGATACCTTCATCTGTTTCTCCGAGAAGCTAAAACATTGTAAGTAAAGCAAATAAATGTAGAGAGAGAAGACTATCACCTTAATAACATACGGTACAGCAAAACACTGTCGTGTATCCGGCGAGAGGGCATGAATGGCACAGATATTCGCAGAGGTGAGAGGTAGATGCGGCGGGAAAAGTGTCAAAGCCCGTCCTGAGTACATGCATCGAAAGCTGGGAAGGAGAATCGTAGAGATGAGGTTCTGATGACGATATGTGATAAATTTGACCTACAGTGCAAAATGGCCGTAGCCATGAAAAACAGGTAGCGTACTGAAGCCGGTTTTGTCTTGATTGATGGCCATATTCGCAATCATACCGTAATGCGAGATACGCACGGGTTTGGGAAACCCAGTCTAATTGTGATGACCTTCAGCAATAATTAGACAGTGAAGTGAATTTTCTTACAGAACCGGATGAATGGAGGTAAATTGCAGGTCTGGTTACTTCCTGGTCTGGTGTGAGAGCTGCAGGAAACGGTTTGATTGTAGTATTTGAAACGCCTTCTGGTCCCCATAGAGGAAAGCGTTTGTCCTCGACGATGTCGATACCTATTGCTTGCGCTTTCAGCAGTGCCTGAGCCTCTTCGGCCTCTCCTGCGAATTTTGGGCTGTAGATCAAATGGCTGGCCTCTGTCAGTTTACACAAATGAGCGATTGCCGGAACGGAGTTATTGACGGAGAGAAGCAGAGCAGTCAGTCCCAGCTTCGCCAGAGCCAGTTCAAGTAGCGTCTCGTCGATAGCAGAAGTGACGAAACAAGCGATAGTGCAAGTGGGCAGAGTTTCTCCTGGTGCAACCATTGGAGCAAGACCAAGAGATGAATAGTACCATGCTAGACGGTCCACGGCCCTCAAAACATCAGTATATCTATTACGAAACGAGTTAGAAATATCGTAAGACCAATGAAGAAATACATACGAGAGTGATCGCAGCTTGATGCTATTATCAGGCTCTGGAATGGCAGTATAGAAAGCAGTATCATCTGGCTGCTCTCGGGCACGAATGTCAAGTAGCTCAGTAGAAGATCTGGCCTTGAATACGACCGCGGGCATGTTGAAGATATGCTTGAAAATAGATATTCTACGAGTTCCTTTTAAACGGATGCAGGAACTGGGCCACAAGAGCGGTCCGGTGCGGCAATATATCCATCATCATGAGAAAGCGTAGAAGATAGAGAAGGTTCAAGGAAGAGAAATAGAGTCCCGGCCTTTGGCCCTCAGGCTGTTGCTTGTATATGTTGATCATTGGCAGGTGATGAGCCACGATCACCTGTTCTCGTCTCCTTCTCCCCGCTTCTTCTACCCCGCATTTTTATGATACTTCACGGACCGATATAGAGCCTTGCGATGGAGAGTTTTCTGAATGCAAACATGTGTCCAAACAAGACGAATTGAGCCCTTAAATATTCCCCTGCATTTCTTTCAGGTTCTGTGGCACGTCGATCTTCATGCCCCCAGCTCGTGAAACTATGTCAAAAGATACTGAAAAGGCCGAAATTAAAGAGGTCGAACAGGTCTCGCCAGGCTACGCTCTCGGGAACGCTGACGAAGACCGCCGTCCTGGCTTTCTTGGTTTCTTTCTGAAGAAAAATCCTTCGCCTCAGTTCCTGGCTGACGTCGCAAAGTTGAACGAGACAGAGCTGAATCCTGCTCTGGTGAAGCGTATAGAGTGCAAGATTGACCTTCTTATTATGCCTGCGCTCTCTATATGCTACATGGTATGTTTGTATGTGCGTAATGAGTTCGCTGTTCTCTGACGAATAATCCTTTACGTGCAGTTCTACTATGTGTAAGGTGAATTGGCCTCCCTGTCTGTACACCGATTAACATTACTTGCAGAGACAAGACTACACTCTCTTATGCCGCCATCTTTGACAGTTCGTTGACCCTTGAGCTACTTCCTTTTTGCTACTTACATCCAAATTACTAGTCAAGAAAGGCCTGCACCTCGCTGCAGATGAATACGTTAGCGTCATTTATTGGATCTCGAGAGTCGCGCTAAACCTGTTAACAGAATTGGCTCTCAAGTCTGTTCTACTGTATGTCATTCAACAGTCCTTCAGCACTCCCCCGACCTTACCATCATCTGATTATAGTTGGATGGGTGGCCTGGGCCTTTCCTACCAATCTCCTCATGCAGAAATTCCCACTCAACAAGTATCTTGCCTTTAATGCACGTCTTTGGTGGTCCGCTTGTCAAAATTCGTTTCTCACGTACCGTCTCATAGATTTTCCTCTGGGGTATTCTGCTTATGGCGCAGGCGGCTAGCCGCAACTTCACAGATCTAGCCATCCTTCGTGTACTCTCAGGAGCTGCAGAATCTACTGCCGATCCCGCGTTCGTACTTATCACTGGAACGTGGTACACTCGATCTCAGCAGCCCACGAGAATTGGATATTGGTACCTGTAAGTTGCCTCAGGCTGTAGAGTTACTTCCCTATATGCGGTCTTCTGACGTGACTTGCAGCGCAAATGGATTTGGAATAGCACTTGGTGGCCTTTTCGGTTATGGTATCGGCCACGTACGTCCTCAGTTCCCGTCTTTTAGAAGCTCAGTTCTCAGATTTTGTTCAATTGCGTTCCATAAAGATAAAAGGTTAGCATCTTCTAGCTAGTCAGGTGGTCCTTCCACAGTTAACCTTTCTTGTCTATCAACTAGGCAGCCTCCCTTCATGGAAATACGAATTTCTGATTATCGGGGCCCTGTGCTCCGCATGGGCTGTGTTCATGTTCATTTTCATTCCCGATTCTCCGTACCACACCCACTGGTTCAACCGGAACGAGAAGCTAGTTATCGTTAGTCGCAAACGAAACGATCAAAATTTAACCGACAACAGAGAGTAAGTGTTCTCATGACTGACAAGAACAAGTCTTCCACCCGGCACTAAAAGTTCCTGATGCGTTATCGCTAGATGGAAACCCGCACAAGCCCTGGAAGCTTTCATCGACCCTAAGACTTATCTCTTCTTCCTGTTTGGATTCACTGCGAACGTTCCGAATGTAGGTCGCCTCTTCTGTATCCTTGTTCTCGTCTTATCTTCTTGCGGACATAGGGTGGTACCTCGAACTTGTAAGTTGAATATTGTATTCCAAACTGAGGCAACGAATTCAACTGTCCACGGGAAGCGGAACCTTGATCGTGCAAGGGTATAGTAAAATTTATTACACATGAGCTCGGATACTAATAATTCTGCCGTTAGCTTTGGTTTCGATACTTTCCAGACTACCCTCATGCAAATTCCATATGGCATAGTCATCGTCCTTTTGTAAGACTAATTTACATTCCTTGTCTAAACATCTTACTGATTTCTGTCTGCATATGCGAACAGTATCCTTGCTGTCATATTCATCAACTCCAGGCTTCCAAAGGGGTATCGTACGTTGCTCATGGCAATAACCAATGTCCCTACGGTCGTCGGGTTCGCCATGGTAGCTTGGTGCAAAGGCAAAGCTGCTAGGCTCGTGGGATTCTGTAAGCATTTCTCTCGGATGGTGGTACATACGTGGCTCTATCTAATCTGATGACTCAAGGGCTCACTGGCGCATCGAACGCCACCTTCGTCTTGGGCCTGTCTCTTCTATCCGGAAACGTTGGAGGACAGACCAAGAAAGCTATCGCTAGTGCTGCAGTTTTCCTAGGTTCGTTGAGAACAGTTCGAAAGTACCGTATGCCGTGTTGAGTAACCGTCTATTCTTTTTTGAAGGTGTCGCCTCAGGGTCAGCAGAACACGTAGTTGGGAGATTTCGTCCCTAATTGATTTGTTCTAGAAACATCGTCGGGCCCTTCTTGTTCAAAAGTTCCGAAACTCCTACGTACTTTACTGGTGTCGTGGGATGTCTCGTCTCTCGGGCACTTGAGGTAAGATTCTTTTTATCTCGAATGGCCTAGCAATAATATTTGATTAACAGATCGTCATCATCCTCATCTTACGTGTGATCTTCGTGGCGTCCAACCGGCGAAGAGACAGGGCTGTTGCTGAGGGACGCGTCACTTATGACGATCGTCTTACAGGCTTGGAAGACATTTCAGACTGGAAAAATCCTGCTTTCCGTTACGTTACGGTAGGTCCTCGTTCCTCCAACGTACTGGAAATCAACTGACAATTCTTTGAAAAGTAAATGCGGTCACTGCTGCTCGTCTGCTCTGCAATCACTTGGGTATCTTGATGCTTATGTATTCTTATATGTACGATTCAGTGTTAGCTACTTGCTTTGTTCAATCTGCTGTGATGAAATTGTATGTTAACACCTTAGTGTGGTGTGTTCTCTCGAAGCACAAGATGTAAATTTCACCCTGCAGTTGCTCTCATTGCTCTCATGAGTCATGAAGCAGAACTGTACCTGCATCTACGTCGAGCCATTTGACTGAATATGCATCTATGATCTGATGTCACAATAACTGATAAAGATAATACTTTGTCAGTAGAATATAATACACCGAGCATATAATACATAACATAAAATACATTCTTCCAGAATTTCAGTCATAATTGTGTATGAATGCCCCACGCCGTAAATGGTCGTTATAGTATCATACTCAAATCATCGTGACAAAGACCTAATGTCGAAGTTTAATAGTTTAATCACTCGCCACTGATTCTAGTGGAGAAGGCACGGGCAATCCTTTCTCTGAGATGGTACTCGTGAGACGACATTGATATTAAGTATGAAAAGAAAAACATACAGTGCCGCGCGCTCTTGAACGACCTCAGGAGGATAGACACGATTACTAGTGTCCAAATCTACGAGAAAACTGAGAAAGGTTG
>RCHF01000208.1:0-20204 GCA_003987895.1 Neonothopanus nambi
ACATCCAGTATATATACCTCTAGAGCATAAATAATAAATATAAAACCAGAAAATAGTATGGAGTTGGGTGTGATAACAGCAGATAAGGAAAATATGACACAGAGATACGAGAAATGGAACAGAAATTGGATATGTATAGTAGTTTTGTGATGAGTTGGGTGGATAATGTCCATTCTAGACAGGGTTTGGGTGGTATAGTTTGGTATATTCGAGTTTTGGTAGCTTATAGAAGCACATATATGGTGGTTTGGTATCGCAGCATTGCACTGCCAAGCACAGGTAGAATGTTCTGAGACATTCTGTTGCTATAGGACACATCATCCTAGGCACAAGAGTACCCTAGGCGTCAGGTGGGTCATTCTAGAGCCTCTATTTCATATCTAGCTGGCCAATCCTCTTGCTCCAGCGAATATAGCTCAGTCATAGGACATCATTCCACAGTTATACAGCTGCCAGAGGTCATTATCACGAGTGAATGTGCCTCTAGAGCATATGGTTCAGCAGTGGACCAACAGATCAATCATTCCAACAGCTTTGGCTGGTGCTACCACATCAGATCTATCATTTGATGGGATCTAGCTCGGCAACCCAACTCTAATCAGTTATCTCCGTTGGTGGATATGCTTCTAGACCGTCGGCACACTGTGGACTTCACATTGACGGATGTCCAAGCAGCATCTACATAGGTTATATAAGCAGTCATTCAGACTCTAGCACAGTGCAACAGTGGTATCACGTATAATTATCCTTCCAATGTCCCGTGGATTGCAAAAGACATTCCTAGGAGCTTCTAGAAGATGGGCAGCAGTGCCAAGAGGGTGGGTCTGACCAAACCGAAGGTGCTAGTGGCTGGTAGTTACATCTTCTTCAGCTCTAGAACTGTACTGGTCACAATAACTAGATATACCATCACATACCATAGTCATTCTACACTTTGGTTACTTCTAGAAGTATCTTAGGCTTTAGCTAGCTGTGTGGGAGCATGCTAGCTCTCATTTCCCAATGGTTTCAGACACGAAATATGACAAAATTGACGTCTAGAGGGCTGAACACATTTTCAGTGTAACACCAAATGTAAAATAATACATGTAGCCAGAATTGAACCCTAGAGCTCTTCAGTAATAGTGCATGAATTATACCACTGCACTATAAGGACTATATGTAAAATTTCTTGTGTACCCAATATACCTGTGCCCCTCCAACACTCCCTATCTTGTCCCTGTGTGATTGAGGCTTTAGAGTGCCAGCCTGAGACTCCCTGGCTCAGGGGACCCTGAGTGCAGCAAGGGAGGAGAGGGGAGCGAATGGCCGGCCCGAGGTCATGCATAAACTGTAAAATTCCTTGTGCCACAATACAGTGTGTAATACAGTATTAATAATGGATATTTAAGGACATGTGGCTTAGTGGTTAAATGCACCAGTCATGTGATGTTTGTGCCAGCCTGGTGTTCGAACTCTGGTGATATACATCTTAATTTTATTTGGATTATGTTACTATATATGGTAGGTATCCAGTATCTAATTATTATTCTCCTTGGTGTGATTTCCCAGGCAAAGTATTATAACAGGGCAGGATTGAAATTCAAGGTAATATTATAATGATCTTACATGGACTCCTCCTAGTAAGCTGACACTGCCTTGGTGCACTGTACATATCATGATATGCATGATGACCTTGATGGATGACCTCAAGCAGCTTGCTGCAACTTGTCGGAACCGAGAAGAACCGAGCCTAGATTGAGCTATAGATAGACCAAACGTTGATATTCATCGTACATATGTACTGCAGGAGGAAGAGTCACCTATTATGTGTAATTGTCAGTCTAGTGCATATACACGAACACGACACAGGACAACGCAGCCTGAACCACCACTTGCAGGCGCTTCGCCGCTTACTACTTGTAACTTCTTATTCTGCAACTCCAGCCCTGGATGAAAACGAAACTCAACTTGAAAGCTCGACCCGTCTGGAATATATGAGCCCGATATGAGCTGAGAGTCTGAGACTGCAAATCAAAATGTGAAAACGATATCAATGATTCCATCATGAGTTGAACTCGCACCATAATGTGCTGGGAAATTCCAAGTTAGTTACTAGGCTTATCAACTACGATAAACCCTGGCAGTTCTGAGTTCAGCAGGGACAGCGAGGGACGGGCCGACGGCTTAAGCTTGCATTTCGGTCTCTGGATCTGCAGGTGAAAGGGGGAGCGGATTATATATAGTTGTTGTCAAGGACAGTCAAGGACCTGGAGTGGCACCACGCGTGAAAGGTGCCCTGATTTGGGTATTTGTCAGCCGACCCGTGACTGATAAGATAAGATCTAACTTAGTAAGAGTTTTCCTCAAGTTTTCCTGTACTCTTTCTACTGTCAAAGGCTCCTTATAAAGTGCATGAAGGGAGGAGGGAGGGGGCAGGGGGGAGGGGGGAGGATAGAAGGAGAKRTATATATAAGTACTTATGAGTACGGTAAAAGCARAACATGAYGATTCAAGTTGCTCTTCGAAATCCTTCAAACTTGAGGGAGAAYAATAAGAACATCACATACTGTATTTCATACGGAACTAAAACAATGAGCTATTGAAATAAAGGACAGAACATAGACAATGCATCCAACCGCAAGGTGCTTCGTGCCAAATTAGCATGCGGAATGTCCGTACATATACCGCTGAAGTGAACACATTGTCTAAGTAGCCTATCCAAACTAAAGTTCCCCTGAGGCCAGAGGGTTGACTGTGTCTTCAGGACCAAGACGGACCCAAGGATTGGTCTGAGCACCACTGGGGGCCCAGTCAGAGTTATCCTCAACGACAGTGGCAATGGCGCTGAGACTATCTCCCGTAATGGTTACATTGGGTCTCTTCCACCCTTCAGCAATAGGCATGCGCTCTTCTCGGAAGAATATCTGCACAAATCTGCGTGCAGGATATAAGGTCAGAAGAAGATACAATGGGTGTAACATAGTCACCTCTACTTACTCTTTCGGCGCAATGCCAGTGGTGGGATCACCCATAACGCTCAAGTACAGAGCCGACTCAGCGGTCCTAATGGTGAACTCCTTGATCGTGTTGGTGATGTTGGGGTTAGCGACCGAATCCAAAGCCAAACGTTCCTTCTGCACGAGACCGGCGGAAGTTGCGTTGTAATAATCTACTCCAGGGTTGGAATTGTTGAGGGTACTGAAGACACTCTCATTGAAGTGAAGATTATCTCCGAGAGCGAAATCAGAGCGGGAAAGAGAGGCGTCGTGCTCTATAGTTCCGTGCCTAAGAAAAACATTAGAACAGCAGCACAAATCCAGGGAGATAGTAACCCACAGAGCAAGATCTTGAAGGTCAAAGTTATCAAATACGTCCGTTGTGAGAAGTCCTACCTTTGCAGCAAGGGAAATGGTATCAGGAGCCACGTTGAACCCATCTGTATGCCTGTGTCAGTTGGCATTATTGTGAATAGGAAAATAACAAACCCATTGCCGCTTGCAGAACCACAGGGATCGTAATGTTCTTTCCGTTCCGAGGGAGATAGCCATGGTTCGCAAGGCTAGTCAAAAGAAAATCAGCACATAGGCGATATATGACATGTACAGGAGAAGCATACGTATTCAGCCCAGGGCATGGACCACGAGAGTCGTCTGGTCCAGGAGCTTGAAAGTCGTGCGCGTCTGTGGCGTCACGGTTTGCAAGGTCACTAGGAAAAGCAACGAGACTTTCCACGCAAAGGGCGAGGGTAACAAAGGAGAAGAGCTGGTACTTCATGAGATTCAAAATGATGCGCAGTAGTCAGATGAAGAAGAAATCAAAATAGGTGATGAAGAAAAGCAAAACCTACAGCTGCATTTATACTGTTTTCACGACGTCTTGCGAAAAGAAAGGATAACCTACGATTTCTATCATAGATTGAGACTGAATTGAGCGGCAAGAGACTATGACTATCAACAATGTAGCATCTTCCGCAGTCGATCGCTTGTCTCTCAAAAAATACTCTATAGAGATGGCGCGCAGGCAGCACAGGAAAGGCTGCCACCGTGTAGCATAGCGATTTTAACCAGAGAACTCGCTCCTGAATCAAATGAGTACAAACGTTTACGCAGCGATAGCTACCTTACAAGTGTTCAACATTCGAAGCACTTGTAATAATTAACTTGTCGGGAGACTTGTACACCGCTATTGGCACGACCCTGCAGCTGGCAAAGTGGCAGGAGGTCTACGTATACTGTGTTGAATTGACGTTTGCGACCAAATTTTTTCTTCCAAGTTCGGGCACTGTGTGAGAGGAAACAGTTTTATAAGTCTAAATACACAGTTAGAAAAAGACAGACTGGCCTTACAACATCGATTGCCAGCGTATGTAGGGTTCGCTTTGGCAATACAAGTTCAAATCAACGAATAGAAAGGCCGTGCGAAAAACAATGCGGCAGTAATCCCACGGTTTTCAGCCGAACGGGCACTTCATGCCACCGCCCTGGTCCGCCACCAGCTACGCACAGACCGTCCATCATGATCGTGCGATGGTACCTCTCAGATCTTCTACTCGAGTCCACTGTTTGTAAGATTCGTACCCACACTGCACACTAAGCTTTGTTTGCGCAGCAAGGTTGAGAGTTAAAGAGGGGTGAAACCGCTGGAAACCATCATTAAAACAGCTGAGCACTCTAGCAAGTTCAATATTCAATCAGGAGGAGGAGGAGGAGGAAAACCGGCACTGGGTCCCATTCAGAGTTCAATACAAATTCAATAAATAATATTATGTAGATGTAAGTTACTGTAAGCATTACATTATAAGAACACAAAATACTACCTGCCGGGCACAACAAGTGCGCTCGCATTATGAGGACGTACATTAAACTTCTCCTGCAGGATAATGAAACTCAACACACATAACAGAATACGCGCCCGTCTATCCAACCCACCATCTTCCGGACATTCCGCAGACCCAAGGTATTCCTCTAACAAGGCATAAACATAACCCTCGTTGATCCAGCCTAGTCTAGATATAGCTGCCTTTGTGACTCTTTCCTTCAACAGGGCTTGTATCGGAGTAAGCGCAGGCGCTTCTCCGTGCACATGTGCTTGTGGGCGGGAAATCGGCGCATTGTAAATGGACTTGGTACGAGAGTACACCTCTTCTGTAACGTATGGTTTGACGGCTTCACGAAGAATCCACTTTTCGGTAAATTTCCACTTCTGTTCTCTCTTTGTACCGTTCATCAGGCCCAACCGGCTTTCGTCTCCAACATCGACTGGAGAGGGTTTTACCTTCACGGACCTACGATCGAGGCGTTCGACGTAAGACTGACTGGCGATACAGGGGATTGGAGAAATGGCAAATACTCACGGAGGGAGTGAGTTAGCGTACTCGACTAGGTGATGGTCTAGGAAGGCCGGACGCCCTTCAACTGAAGCTGCCATCTCGGTACGCTCCCCTAAGAAATTAAGAACCACGTTGGAAAGCATGGTGGTGGCAGTGACATGCTACAGGTCCAGATTATAGGTGTTAGTGCGGAATCCCAGATCAAGGGCACAGCAACGTACCAATGCTACGTTAAGAGGATGCAATTGGCCCGTCGTTGCTTTCAACCTAAGCTGCGGGCTCATAAACTCGGCGGCGGTTAACGCAGGATCCCTGTGGCCAAGCTGATCCAGAATTCTTTCGTCGATGATTGGGGTAACTTCTGTGTTTGCGCATAGTCTCGGATTTGCCACTCCTCCCAGCATGCCTCTCGCCAGCTGATTATCCTTAAATGACATCTGACGTGTAGATAAGAAGTCCTGCGGAGCAGGTGTCTCCTCAGCTTCTTTCAAGATCCGTGAAAGCTCTGAAGGCGTTGGTAGAGGGAGTCCTAAGTTTTGGGAAGCGGGGTCAGACGCCCGAAAGTAATCGACTCTGTATAACGTGTAACCAGCGAAAGTTTCATCGGAACCTTCACCAGTGAGCACAACCTTGAATCCTTTTTGGCGAGCGAACTCCGCCAAGATGATCTTCCCGGCGGTTTGGAAATTGAAAAGAGGCATTTCGCAGTGATAGACGGATTTTTCGAAATGGTCCACTAAATCTGCTTCAGACGGAGCGACCGAGAAGCTGTCGGCATTGATGAAGTCAGCCATGCGTTTTGCTACGGGTCCTTCATCAAGATTCTTTCGTGCTGGAGTTACATCCACGGTCAGATATAATGCGGTGCATAGAGTGAATAACATGAGTATCATACCTGGGAACGAGAGGGTAAGCGTAGTAAGTTTCGCCTCTGGATCATGTTCCTTCAATAGAGATGCGGCGATGCCTGCCACAGCACAGCTGTCGATCCCACCACTGAGATAGATGGCAAGAGGTACGTCGGAGCGAAGGCGGGCCTTAACTGCGTCAACAAGACGAGTTCGAACGCCATGAATCATTTCATCAACTGTTCGAGTATCCCTGCTGTTTGCAGATGAGAAGTACGAGGCATTATCCCAGTACAGCTGTTTTTCTAGTTGCCCAGCGCTGTTAAAGGTCATCAGGTGTGCTGCGGGTAACTTAGAGAAGTCAAGAAAGTTCTCAATGAACGTATACAAAGTTTATGATCAGAAGCACGACTGACCTTGAACACCCCTTTGAATACAGTTCGATTGTCGAAAAATTCACCCATTTCGGCGATACTTAACAGATCCCACTCCGGTTCCCATCCCAGCGCCGGCAACGCCTTCATCTCGCTAGCAATTAGTAAGGAGCCATTGACGATAGTGTAATATAGGGGTTTAATCCCGAATCTGTCTCTTGCGGCAAGAACAAGTTGTCTCTTGGCGTCGTAGAGCACGAAGGCAAACTCCCCGCGTAGATGATGAACAAGATTCTGACCGTATACTTTATATCTTTATTCACGAATTGTAAGCCGTCGAGTGGACGCTTCGATGTATGGAAAGTAATACTTACAAGTGTATGATCAGTTCCGAGTCGACAGAGGACTGGAAGCGACAACCCTTGGCTTCCAAGTCTGCCCGAAGCGTAGAGTAGTCGTAAAGTTCGCCATTTACTACGGCGTGTACATATCCAGACTCGTCATGCAGAGGCTGCTGGCCCCCTTCAAGATCAATAATCGCCAGGCGCGTGTGCGCAAGACCTGAAACGCTTGTGATCAGTAGCCGCACTAAATGCCAGATTACTAGGTATCCATACCAACAAGACCATCGTCGGAGACGTATATTCCCGAAGAATCTGGCCCTCTATGTTCGATGGCCTTCATCGAAGCAGCTAATTGGCCACTCAAATGGGAGGGTGGAAGACAGGGGCCATGGCGGGCGAGCCTGACTGCAGAGATACCACACATAGCTGTGAATTGGCTAGATGCGCGAGATGTAAGATTAATGGTGGTCCACGATTGTATCCCCCTCAAGTTATAAATGCTCACCGGGTCCACCCTAACCGAGCCCAGAAGCCGCGCTTCCTGTAGAAACGGACTCTACATACCCATCAACCGGTGAAGGGTCAATAATGCAGGGTATTGTGATTACACACAGTCCCAGCTAGAAGCGGTATGGAGATCATCAGGTAAGAGTAAGTAGCGCTCAATGATCCGTGCTTGGGACTGAATACTCTGACAGTCTAGTAGGAGGTACCAGTTTGAGGCGCAGACTCTTGAGGAGCTCAGTTTCTGGTGTTTCAAAGATGTATAGAAGGCCGGAAAGTTCGAGCGTGCATCGACAACGTCAGATCTTGAGGCCTGAATTCCTGTGTATGTGAGTAAATCACCTTCGTAATCTGCATGGTTACAGGATGTATATACTACTCAGCACTGAAGCATTTATAAAGCCAAAAGAAGCATCCGAGTATTCCGAAGGGAATAAGCGCAGTTCTCCGTAAGTATTGCTCCTCGCGGCGGGGGCATAAAGTCGCGCCACTATACGCGTACTTCGGGAACAAAAATACATGCTATGCCCCACTTGGACACTCAAAAATCGAAGTTTGAGAAGGGCGGGCACCATGATCAGCCATGATCCGAGCAGCAGTGCTGATGTGAGTCCGTACCTGATCTGTGCAATGCAATTGTTGGGCGCTCACTTGAGGCTGCAAAAAACACGCGCTACATACATATTAATAGTGGACGAAGATAGATACTCTTTTACATATGACATCGCAAGTTGAGCTCCTGGCTGCGCGCCATGTTAGAGCATGTTAAACAGACGTCAGCACAGACCTTTGCAACAGATACAGGCACCGAGAATGAAGGATCTGGGAATAGAGGTGACGTCGGCGATTACAGTTGCCCAGCAATCGTACTGAAAAGATGTACTTGAGACCTTCTCCGTGATGTCATGCAAGACCGACCGTGAGGTTTGCGACGATGGTACCTGGGCCTAGGCAGTGGGCGAAGCATTCGTTATCTTGGATCAACATTCCAAAGGCGTACAGGTTGAAACATGTCAGGACAAAGAACCTCGGACATCCAGCGAATCCAGAAATTGTGCGGAGTTCAGCTCTCTATATGTAGATGCTTGAAAAGAATCGGAAGGCCTGCGAATTTGCTAGTTTTATCCGATTAGAACGAAAAATGGCCTTGATGTTTTCGGTATAACTTACATTTGGATTAAAGCGCTAGGTTTGCGTAACCAAGCCCAGGCCAGGCCCCACATTATTCAAACTGCTGGAAGAGCGGAAGCGTGATATTGGCTACGAGTGAAGTTGGTGGTCACAAGAGACGCTAGCACTGCTAGGCGCTGCTGCGGGACAGGCACTGCATTATGTAAGCTACGCATAGGTTACCCTTCGAGGCTTCTTCGTATGGTGACCTTTTCTCTGTTCAGTGTTCTTGACGGCAATCTCGTATGTAGAACGCTCTCGATCCAATTTTCGGGCAATTTTTCTCATGGAATCGCGAACTTCCAATACTTGGCTTTTCTTCTGCTAGAGATAACACCCTAAGTAGGTATGACCGACCGGACCATGTCGAGACGGATGTCACCTCGTCAAGATCATACCGCAAATTCCTATGTCCAGGACGCGTGCTTCAGGAGCATCACCTTCTTATAATACCTCGCCATCTTGAACTATCTTGCTTCCTTGTCACACAAGCTCGTCTCTGTGGCATGTGCATCGAGCTCAGTTCGTATGGTGGCGTTCCAATCGTCAATCAGTCCGCGGATACCATCGACAATCAGTCCGCGGATACCATCGACAGAGCAGTAGAGACCAGACGGAAACTTGGGTGCTGGGGCTGGCATGTGTTCAAATGAAGGAAATTGGAATTATCTCGCTATTAACGTCCGGCCTGAGGATATTCGAAAATTGTCCACGGATTACTCTCGGTTTCTCCTCCGCTCTGGGAATGGTGGCGTATACCTTTGACAAAGTCTATCTTTCCCCACCTGGACCTCCGCCTCACTCGACCTCACAAACACAAATCCTTCGCCTCTCGATATACATCGACTTCTGTATACGCTCGACCTAACATTATGGCAACGCCCACTACCTTGTCTTTATCGAAGTCCGCTTAAAATCCGTTCAAATGGATCGACTCCCGTTAAAGTGCGCAGTAAATACAAGTTCTATTTTCCACAGGACGATCTCTATCAGTAATCTTTTCGAGCCCGAGACATTCGCAGTGTTTCATGTTAAGGAAGGGCGTTCGGACTCTACAAGACTCTATATATGTAGCACACAAGCGTCTGAAAAAGAAGGGCTTTAAATTTAGAGAGAAAGGGACATGACAAATGGTATGCACGATTATGAAGACTTGCTCGCACATTCAAGATGGTCGATGCCGATTTGTGCAAGGACACTCGGGGCCGTCGGGCCCCAATTGCATCCGGTATGTACTCAGTTCTTCATGTATACATTCACGCCGTAAGGAATACCATGGACTCCATTTCTGTGTACCCACAAGCACACACTACTAGGGGGATGTGCGCTTGTTATCCCCTCTGGGTCTCTTTCCTTTCGGGTGTACATAACTAGGTGTCAGAGTTCCTGTCCATGGGGTTTTGTTTTATGTATGTACCACCAAGCCTACATTAAGCCATCTAAATCGCTCAAATTACCCCGCCGATGTAGACGTACATCACTTACCTAGTCCGCAGTCGGTCCTCTCGTACTCTCGATGCCTAGATTTGGATCAACATAGTTGGTTTCGTATCCCGCTAGAGAGGGTAGAGTTGTATTCACCAGCAAGTATCAAGCCGTTATGAGGCCGGACCGCCGCTCGGAACGCTCACTTCTTGAAATGTTTCCTTGCCAATGCTTAGACTTGGCTCTAGGACCTAGGTTACTTTTTGCGCTTAAAGCCTAGCCTAGAAGGTGAGCCGATGTATATCTCATACGCTCGGAGTCGCGGTGGCTCAACGTAGGAACGCAAACGGCGCTCAAGAGCGCTGAGGCGGATATCCTCGCAAAGAAACTCCGGAAATGAGAATTCAATATTCAGTACTAAACCACTCGGGAATGTGGGTAAGTTACCCTATATTGTATACGTATGTGAATGTTTTGATGTTTTTATCTGGACAATCGAGGCTCGCTGTTCGAATTACTGATAATCCTATCCATGTTTCGGCCCCGCCGCATTCTCCATTCGTGAGCTTATTAGAGCTGTAGTTCATCTGCTGGATCCAAAACGTTCTACGAGCATTGGCAGCTACACCGAGGAGTGTGCCTCGGAGGACTTCATTGTGCGTACCGGTTTAACATGGACGCTTTAGTAAAGCTGCATGTTTTCAAATGCGGCATGTGTGACAAGTATTGAGCCGTTTGAACATAAATATCTTGCTTTCGATACCTGCTCATTGAACACCCATTGGCAGTATGTACTGAGTCAACTTTGAAGCGACATGGCTTTGCACTGAGCCTATTAGTTCATTGGCCGGTGTAGTGCTGGCCCATGTGTCGCCCAATGTAGTGGCCCGGCTCCGAAGGTGGACCGACGACGGTGCCTTTCTTGTCTTCCTTCTTTCATGCCATTTTCAAGTTAACCATCACAACTTTGATACCTCACCACTATCTACATATCTGCAAGGACATCACCATGAACTCTGGCCTTCAAATCGGCATCTTTTCACCGTCTGTCTTTCACAGTTCAATGTCAATCTGAATGCATTTACCCGGGACCGCTGCGGCTCTTACGAGTCAGCCTCTCAACTTGATCGCCTTCAGCCTATCCTCAAGCGGGAGGCTTCTCAACCTACTGTGATTCTGAAAGGATTTCAAACACCCTTGGAGGATAACGAATATCGAACATTCGTTGATTCGGGACAATAATCATGGATTAGAAGGGGATTCAGCGGTGCAATTTGGAGGAGATGAGAAAGATATCGTGGTCACTGGTTGCCTTCAGGACGCGTCCGCCTCTTCAGCTCGATACTGGTGATTCGGAGCTGGAGTTTCGTACTGGAGTTCGTGTTGTTCGTGTTGTTCGTGCCAGGAATAAAAGTGAGTTCGAATCCAACTCTTGTTCACGGGAGCGGAAAGACCCATCATGATACTATGGAAGGAATCGAACATCGTCTCGCCCATTACATACCTCTTCGACAGCATGCAAGTATTCAGAAGACGACTCCTTAATATGTACTATCATCCGGAAAGTCGGCCTAGCTACAATTTGAATCAGAATCACAGACAAAACCCACTCAAAACATCCACAAAATCAGTATCACACTCCTCGAACTACTCGGACTTGAAGCCACCGATCTGGTCCTTGGACCTTCTGGCACAGACGCAAACCGACCGTAACGGGAATCCAACACCGTTCCAATTTGCCTCGCGCCAAGATTAAAGATATGGACGTGGCTATCCACTGTCCAGGAAGATAACCTCGGGAGTCGGTAGGTTGATAGTTTACCGGAGTGTCATGCATATGCATGCTGTTGACATTGACGATCCTATATTCATGGTAGTGAAAGGCTCTACCGAGCTCGAGGAATTGATCGAGGTTTTGGGTTTTGGGTTACTTTGGAGGATGCCGTTAGGCTACTAGTACATACATAGTCGAAGTTGACCATGCTGTGCGTACCATACGCGTACGGTGGCTCCCGTACTTGGATGAAGGGGTAATTCGGCCTACTGAGTTGAGTGCGTACTTTTGATATCTTCCATACTTTAGTATGTATTAGTCTGATATGGTGTAATTATTCTGGACTCTGGCAGGAAGCAAACGATTTGAAGACGACATAGTAGAGGGAATAGAGGTATAAGTGTGGTCACGGAGACTTGGTTATTGTGTAGGTATACTTGTATACTCATAATAAATGTACCCTAGCCTTGCCCACAATTAAGCTGTATAAAGTACGAATAGGCCGCGACGCCGATATTACTATAGGCTGAAGCTCCGGTCAAAGCTGGCGTAGCCGCGCCCTGCCGCGCCTCCGAGTCAGTCACATGCTTCGTGCCGATGATTCATCGATTCATCATCCAGATCGACAATTTTTTCACCTCTTTCAATTTTAACCTCTCCTCCCTCTCCTCCTTCCCCTCTCCCTTCTCCTCTCTCCTCCACAAACAAATGTCCACCTCCTCAGAACTCACCTCAACCACCTCAGCATTCTCAACCTCAAGCACATCCGCCATCTCACGTACAATCGACATCAAACTCGATACCACAGCAAACCATCTTTCATCCCCAGAGGATTTCGATGATTTTTATGAAATTGAGAGGACTGTTGGGGAGATTTTGGAGGGGGGGTTTAAGAGGGTGGGTGTTTAGTGTTACTGCTGCTACGACCGCTAAGGTTCGCCTTTAACTTTAACCTATCCAATTCCACTCCAGATAGCCCTCCAATTCCCCGACGAACTCCTCCACGACTCGGTACCTATCTTTCGGTCTCTAAAGCGGAAGCTTGCCTCTGCCTCTGCCTCTGCCTCGGGATCAGGAACAGAAAAAGGGACAGAGAGAGAGCTTTACGTGCTCGCGGATACATCCTACGGAAGGTGAGGCAAGTTCTTGTCCCGTCCATTCCTAGCGCAACCCTTGGTCTTTTCTAACCTCACTTGCCCTTACTTGCCTTGTTTGCCTTGTTTGCTTTCTTCCGGATCGAATCGAATTCCTCGTCCGCGTCCACGTCCACGTCTACGTCTACGTTCGGAACTACGGTTTGGGGTTTGGGGTTTGGGGTTCGGGGTTTGGGCGATAAAGTTGTTGTGTGGATGAAGTTGCCGCTCAACATGTCGATGCGGATGCGATGGTACATTACGGGTATGCGTGTATGAGTCAGTTGCGTATTCCCTTCCCTCCATTCCCTTTAGTCCCCGCTCCCTCCATCCCATCCCGTCCCGTTCCTTTCCTCTCCTCTAGTCCCCGTTCCCCGTTCCCCGTCCGTACCCGTTCTCGTGTCTCGTGTACGTGTTTACTGATACCACGCCTTTTTCTTTCTTGTAGAACGTACAGACTCCCAGTGATATACATCTTCGGGAAGAAAAGTGTAGACGTTTCGGATTGCGTCACGAAGCTGGTGGATATCTTTTCGTCGCAATCTCAGCCTACACCTAGGCCTACGCAAGAGGAAGCGCAATCTCAATCTCAATCTCAATCGGAAGAGGAAGACGAACTTGGGAAACGGCAACGGCAACGGGTGGTATTCCGTTATGATGTGTGCTTTACGCATCAAGCGGGTGAGTTCGTCGTGCGTGCTCGTTTGTATGAGGATTCGTTGGTTAAAGTGTCGTGAGTAGGGCAGATTGTTGAGGAGATAAGAAAGGTTCTTGGACCGCTAGGGACGGAAGTCGTTTATGAGCAGATTCCTACGAAAATTTTACCTCCTCCTCTTTCGCTGGATCCGTCAAAGCCAGGGGCCGTTGATTCTCAAACGACGCAAGACACACCAACACCAGCACCAGCACCAGCTCGAGATCGAGATCGAGATTTGGAGGATTGTACGATATTTTACCTCGGGGATGAGAGTCTCGGTTTAACGAATCTGCTCATGACGAATTCGGGGTGTGATGTACGTCTCCCTGCCTCCCTTCTTTCTTTCTTTCTTTCTTTCTTTCGTCTTCCTTCGCCTTTATCACGCACGTCTCACCGCTATCATCGTAATAGATTTTCTCCTACTCGCCCACCTCCAAAACAACCCGATACGAATCATCTCGGACGAATAAAATGCTTATGAGGCGGTATGCGGTCGTACAAAAAGCGAAGGACGCAGATGTGTTTGGTATTCTCGTGGGTACTCTCGGTGTTGGTGGGTCTATCTTTCGTACCGTCCTGGTGTTGAGGTCGTTTGCTGACCCAAACACGAACACGAACACGGATACGCACACGTAGGCTCCTACCTTCCCCTCATCAAACACATCCGTGCACTCCTCGCTGCATCACACAAAAAGAGCTACACGATAAGTGTCGGGAAGCTCAATCCAGCCAAGCTGGCGAATTTCATGGAGATTGAGTGTTTTGTTCTGGTTGCGTGCCCGGAGAATAGTCTTATTGATGCGAAGGTAAGAGCTGTTTTTCGTGTTTGTGTTTTGCTGACGCACGTATTTGATTTATAGGATTTTTATCGTCCGATTATCACGCCGTACGAGCTGGAGGTTGCACTGCAAGCTGAACATAGTTGGACGGGTCGATATGTGCTGGATTTTGAACGGCTTCTCGCTGAGCATGGCCAGACACCTTCTGAAGAGACAGGAACGAATGACAATGATGAGGACCAGCCTGTTTTCTCGCTCGTTACGGGAAAATATCGACATGCGAAACGCTTTGGCGTCACGAACGGGAACTCGACGGCGTCTTCGTCTGCCATGGTACCGAGAAGTCAAGAGAATGCGTTGTCGTTGCTGGATTACAGCGCTGCAGGTCAATTTCTTCAGAGTCGTTCGTATCAGGGTCTTGAAATGAGGTTGGGTGAGGATATGCCTAGTACATTAGAACAAGGAAGAAGTGGAATTGCAAGAGAGTATACAACGTAGAATACAAAATATAACCATTTCTTCAATTCTTTAGCTTGAATCCGCCTTTGTCAATTGACAGAGGTACGCTAATTGCAAGCTAAGGAAAAAAGAAAAGGAATCCCCCGACGACACAAGCCAATACTGCAATAGCAAGGTCATCGCGCCTCCGTGTTGCAAGCAGAGCACAGAGGACAGGGGCGGCAAAAATTAGATAACCAAATACGGAGGGCGGTGCCCTCGTAATAGTGGTTAAACTATTAAGAACAGATACTACACTTGATCTAAGCCAAAAGGCCAGAGTGGTAAAGATTTCGGAATGGAGGGAAGGGGTTTTTATAGAATTGGATTGAGCGCACGGACCAACTTTAGGGCAGGTTATATGATTATCAGTCGTGTGCGCGCTTCAAACAACGTTGAAATTCGGACTCACTATTCGGTACCATATGTTTCCATTTCAGGCATCCTTCGAGCTTGTGATAACCATAACGTTCAACCGACATCCGCAAGGTTGAGCTCATGACACCTATCATCAAATTTCTGTTGTCCGTACAAAAACTCAGAACTGAGACGACTCGGCTTCCCTTCCCTTCTTCCCTGAGCTTCCTTCCTCTCATTGCTCACTAACGTTCTTTACTTGTTTTTAACCTCGACGACGACACGACAGGCGAAATGTCGTTGTCATCGTTTGTGCTCAGAGCGATAGCGCTTTGTGTACTCCTCCCCGCTGCCTATGGGTTTGTACAACGTACGTCTGTGTTAACCCATCTCCAGCACTTACTAACGTCCTTGATATGTAGGCTCATGGGAAGAAGCTTACGATCTAGCCAACCAAACAGTTGCTTTGCTTACATTGGACGAGAAACTTGGTATGGTCAAAGGCGTCGGTCAATTCAGCAGTGAGTACTACCACCGCCTTATCTCAACCACACTCTCAACTCATCAATCCCACATTTTAACCCACATGCTTCACCCAGGTCGTTGTGTCGGAAACATATCACCCCCATCACGTTCATTTCTCGTCTCAGGCACCAACATCACCATTCCTCCTCTCTGCCTCAACGACGGCCCGGCAGGTCTTCGACTCGTGAAAAACGTCACTGGGTTCCCTACAGGTATCAACGTCGCGAGTACGTTTAGTAGGAGGTTGATGAGAGCGAGGGGAGTTGCGTTGGGGGAGGAGTTTAGGGGGAAAGGTATGTGATCCAGCAGAAACTGCGTTTAATCACCTCGCTTGTGTTAGAAGACTAAAGATCGTGTGCTTGGATCAGGTGTTCATGTGTATTTAGGACCTGCCATGGATCTCGTTCGTAATTCGGTTTCTTTCTGAACGTTCTTTGACTTTAATTGACTAATTACAATGGTCACACCGGTTTCTTTTCTTTATGTAGATGAGAAACCCAAAAGCGGGTAGAGCATGGGAGGCGTGAGTCCATCCATTTCACCACTCCGACTTATTTTTAGCCTTACTTACCTCTTACCTTACCTTACCTGCTTGCTTACGTCGGATGTAGCTTCGGTCCAGATCCCTACCTCAGCGGTGAAGCAACATACGAAACTATCGTTGGGGTGCAGAGTGTTGGTGTACAAGCTTGCGCGAAACATTTTGCGGCGTATAATCAGGAACATTGGAGGTGAGTGCTTAGGCGTGTTCGCGTACTCTACGTTCTACGTTCTACTTTCTACCTTCTACCTATCGTGGAAGTGAAGTGGAAGTGGAAGTGGAAGTGGAAGTGGATGTGGAAGTGAAGTAACAGTGACTGACTGACATCAAACATCGTAGGTACGGCTTAACCTCGGATGTAGACGATCGAACTTTCCGAGAGATGCATTTTTGGCCGTTTATGAAAAGTATCGAGGTGGGTATACCCTTTTTTGTTTCCCCTTGTTTTTGTTTCCCTCCCTTTCGTTTCCCTTTCATTGGGCACTACTGATGAAATGAATGGGTGCTAATACTGATACTGTTACGTTACACAGGCCAACGTATCCTCCCTCATGTGCGCATACAACCGAGTAAACGGAACCTCTGCATGTCATAACTCAGCTCTTATCGGTGATGAGGGGTATATGTGGGGTGCAGGATTCCAAGGTACGTATCCAACCCCAGTCGTCTTTGGTTTCCAACCAGCTTTGTTCATTCTCCATCGATTAAAGGATTCACCGTAAGTGACTGGGGCGCGACGCACGATTCTGCAGCAGACAATGCGAATGCGGGACTTGATATGGAACAGCCGGGTGATTGGATTTTGATAGGTTAGTCCGTAGTTTCTTTCTTCTCTCTTCGTTCGTGCAGAGCTTTTGGCTGAGTATGGGCATGATATGATATGATATATTTAAGGCGGAGGTGTATACAGCGGTGGGCTGGAAAGCGCTGTTAATGATGGCGACGTGGAACTCTCCGTACGTCTTTTCCTCTCCCAATCGTCTTCCCAAGTATTCAAAAAAAAGCTAACTGTACGCACTGTACGCCCATCCGACAGAGATTAAACGAGATGGTCGCGCGTATATTAGCTTCTTGGCTGAGGTTAGGTCAAGATCAGGGCTACCCCGCGATTAACTTCGACGCTCAAAACCCTGATGGATCTGGAGATCTTAATCTGAATGTTAATGTTAGAACGGATGAACATACGGCGTTGGTTAGGGAGATTGTGGGTGCTAGTACGGTGTTGTTGAAGAATAATCGGACGACGAGTGATGGTGAGTAACGAGTTTTGATTCTTTCGAAGTTACGCCAGCGCCAGCAGGCAGTACCTTTTTTTGTTCAATCCCACTTGATTGAATATGTGGACATGGAATGAACCGCTAACGTTAACATGTGCATGTGTTTAGGTACACCAACTGGCACAACCATCCTCGGCCTCCCACTCTCGAAGGATCGAATCAAGTCAATCGCGATTATCGGACAGGATGCACAGATGCCGAATTTGGATTGTAATGATTTGAATGAGTGTAATGATGGGACTTTGACTATCGGGTACGACCTATTCCTCCTTTTCCTTCCTTCCCTCCTTCCCTCCTTCCCTCCTTCCCTCCTTCCTTCTCCCTATCTCCTTCCCTTCGACTTGTTCTGTGAATGTTTACGCTGATGCTTGACGACGTAGCTGGGGCTCCGGATCCAACCTCCTCGACTTCACCATCCCACCCATCGACGCCATCACGGATTTCGTAGGAACCAGCGCGACGATTACTTCGGTTTTGTCGAATGATCTTACGAATGGGCCTGCGGCGGCTGTGGGGAAGGATGTTGCGATTGTTTTTGCTAATGCGTGAGTTATCATGTTATTGTTAAGGGGGAGTGTGGTGGGTGTTGAGTGTAATGTGTAACTGATGCGTTGGGTTTTTGTGGTGGTGTAGAGACTCGGGTGAGCTTGGGGCGTATGATATTGTAGATGGGAATATGGGTGATAGGAACGATATGGATTTGTGGTGGAAAGGAGGGAGTTTGGTATGTGGATTTCTTTTCTTTCAGAGTAAGTATCGGAGGACTGACGTACCTTTCCCATACTTCTACCTTTTCTTCCTTTCCTTTCCTTCCCAGATCGAAGACACAGCGAAAGTAAACAACAACACCATCGCCGTCGTTCATTCCGTTGGACCCGTACCTATGGGTTGGGTGACGAATCCGAATATAACAGCGATTATTTATGCTGGTGCCCCTGGGGAACAAACTGGACCTGGATTGGTGGATGTTATGTGGGGTGCGGTTAATCCGAGTGGGAGGTTGCCTTTTAGTGTTGCTGAGGTGGGTTTATTTTTATTGGAAGAAGGGGGTTTGATGTGAGATGTGCTGATACGTATGTGTAATAGGATGAAAGCTCGTATGGAACGACTATTACTTATGGTATTGATGGGTTCCCCACTGTAAGTCGTCTCTAAACATATATTGGTCTTATCTGACAACTGTACGGTACGCCGCATAGTTAACCTACACCGAACAACTCCTCCTCGACTACCGCTACATGGACGTAAACAACATAACCCCCACATTCGAATTCGGCTTCGGATTATCCTACACAACCTTCTCTTATTCTTCTCTCTCTATCACCACCTCCGGTACTTCCGTCGTGGTTAGCTTCACCGTAAAGAACACAGGTTCGTTCGACGGTACGGAGATCCCTCAGATGTACCTTGGTTTCCCGAGTACTGCGGGTGAACCACCAAAGGTACTTAGAGGATTCGATGAGGTTATTTTGAAGGCTGGAGCTAGTCAGGGTGTTAGTATGACTATTAACCAGAAGGAGATGAGGTGAGTTTTCCCTTTCCTCCTCCTCGTTTTTCAAAAGTTTGTGTTTTGTGTTTTCGCGGATTTCTGATTGATTTCTTGTTGGGGGGTAGTTACTGGGATACTGTTAGTCAGTCTTGGGTTAAACCTAGTGGGACGTTTATGGTGTATGTTGGAGCGTCGATTAAGGACATTCGTTTGACGGGGTCGTTTCAATCTTGAGTAGGTGGGGTGTGTAGGTGGAGCTGGCTAGGTGGAACTTGAACTTTGAAGCTTGATACCGTACTTACTTGTGTGCATTCTTCATTCTTTTCAATTCGAAATGATGGATTTTTTTTTTAAAAAAAGATTGTTTTTTGGTCGTCTTAGCTGCCTATACCTACCTAGTGCGTAAGTAAGTAAGTTTTTGTGTTCGTATCATTGTTTGCTGTATGTATAGCAGTGACTGAAAGAACGAGAACGAGAACGAGTGAGTCCTTTACTTCGTTAGGAACTTGAAGGAAGGTAGAGGTAGAGGGAAGGAAGTTTATTACGGCACGGTCTAGACCAGAAACACCGAAGCCAGCGGAGTTCGAAAAAGGAACTGCTCATAATCATTTTCGTCGTTCGAGCTCCACTGACTTGTCCGAGCAGATCTGCAGAGGGATCGCTACTATCCGGCGAACGACTACATATCTTCGGCGGACTACATATATGGGCTTGCCAGAATAAGGGATCGTTCTGGGATCTATCCACCAAGTCAGCTGGAAACGAGAATTAAAACATACGAAATTCGAATGCGAGGTTGGACACACAATACACGGGCAGGAAGTTGGAACTGAATTGCGATGGATTAATCATCGTGGCAAGGAGTTGAACTTCCAATGGATCCGGAAGCCTGGACAAAGCTCCCAAACTCGTAACTTAGAACTTGGAGCTTGCTGCTTAAATACTCAACAACAGTGAGCACGAGACTCAGGCTTCGCTACATTTCTGGAATGCTTGGCTGCACACTACCAGCACTGCACATTTAGTACTCTTGGACGTCTTGATTAACGATTAACGATTAACGATTAACATGAACCACCGAGGCACACAAGAGCGTGGAAGGTGGAGTGGTGGAGGATATGACCAAGGACGAGGAGGTGGGCCAACGAGCTCAAGATC
>RCHF01000209.1:0-14726 GCA_003987895.1 Neonothopanus nambi
ACCTTCTCTGGTGGGCCCGGGGTGAGTAAATCTCTACATCGCTTGTCTTCATCTCATCTCATCTTCTACTTACAGTGGCGGTTTTGACATCCCTAAAGTAAAATGCCCTCCTGAACGAGGGTCGTCGGCCTGTGTGACAGGCAGGTCGACGTCTTTATCTCCCAACACTTCTTTCTCTCCCGAATCCTTTTACTCTCTCTACAAACCTCTTGCCTACCCCAAAACTAAAACAACACTAGCCTCGTCTTTACCCCGCCCAAATCCACTGATTAGCCCCCGAGCTATCTCAGTCAGATCTAGCTCTGATCTTTCCACACCACCTCTTACTCCCGACGGTGGTAGCGACTGTAGCGACAGGAGCGATTCTCCACTAGCCGCACATGCACAACAAAAGGATGCTCTCGATTTCCTCATGACTCTCTTTCCTCAACATGGTTTAAGTGCCTTGCCTTATGCTAAAAGCATTTCTATCTCTGCGCCAACCATGGGTTCATCTTTTGAGGGAATGGTTCTGGATCTTCCTGGTAAACCCAGGACCTTGTACGTCGACGCCAAGAGCGCTCAGAGCGTCAGTCTCAGAGAAAGGTAAAGAAATATTTTAGGATCCGTCCGTGCGGCCTTACGTTAATGTCCTTTTTAGCATTGTCGCCCTCTTAGATTTGGCGGATGAGCGCCTTGAATGTTCCGCCCTTGTAATTGTACTCGAGCGGTCTTCTCCGATGTTGGGCGAACTGTTGCATTCCCTTATGTATGTTGGTGGCACGGTCGTCACTAAACCCCCTTTCAAAGTTGACCCCACGTTCGTCCTGGTTGGAATGGATGTTTGATATGATATACGCTAAAGAGGGCCCTTCTTTGTGATGAGTTCGGGAACAATTTCCTATATATCCTATGTTTCTTTCATTTTTCAATACTACTTTTTTGCCGAGAGAGTAATACATAAAGTGGCGCATTCAACATGCGTGTAAGATCCTAATAAACCACGTTTTTTTCAGAGCCGATTTGGCTCCTGTTCATCCGTTCATCCATTACCAGTACCGGCGTTGGCCATTGCTTTCTAGCGTCTCAAGTAAGATGTCGACGATAATTAAAATTATACAGGCTCTGCTCAATGTCTTTTGCGGTGGTTCATCGCAACAGGGGCAAGAAACTCAGCAATGGCAGCCTCAGCAACAGCAGCAGGGTCAAGCTCAGTACCCTCTGCCACAAAATCAGGCCCCTCAGCAGCAACAACCTTATCGAATCCCCCATGAAGAAACGCATCCCTCGACCCCGCCGTCACAGCATCCTCATCATTCGCCTTCGCCACGGCCTCATGAACAACACTACGGAGTGCGCTTTGAACCAAATCATGGCGCATTGCCTCATCTTGACCTTGCATTGTAGGACCCCAATCAAATCAACCAGCACAACCCGCACTATACTTCTCTGCGCTCCCGCGCGAACGAAGAAGGGGATGCCATGGCTCGGTGTTTTCAAGAGAGCCACGAAGCGTTTGCTCGTGGGGATGGTGCGCTTGCAAAAGAACTATCGAATGAAGGAAAGGAACATCAGAGGAAGATGGAGAGTTTGAACAAGGAGGCTAGTGACTGGATTTTCGTTGGTCAGTATATATAACTTGTATTTCATTGTGATTTTTGGCTCATACATAGTACGCAGAAAATAACAAGGTATGAGGCGTTTCTCGTGCGCATCTCCAAGGAAGCATAGACGAATCCGAACATAGGACAGTAAACCTGGCGAGATTGACCTTCATGGACTCTATGTGAAAGAAGCCATTGCCCACACTGACCGAGCACTGGAGGAGGCTAAGCAAAGAGGAGACTTAGAAGTTCGCTTCATCGTAGGTATGTGTAATAGGCTACCCATGTTGCATGCTGTTGCAAGAGAATGAGGACTAAAATTCCACGTCTAGGCAAAGGTTTACATTCCCAAGGCGGGGTAGCTAAAATTAAACCTGCTATCGAGGAGCTCATGGAAAAGTTCGTATCCGTTCAGCCCGTGTGTTCGGCCGTGCTAATTGAGATGTTTCTAGGCACCAGCTAGTCGCTGAGCTGGATCCTCAGAATTCTGGTGTTCTAGTCGTACAGCTCAATACACACAGAGATAGGGGGGTAGGTCCAGATGAGATAGCCCGTCGATTGGACCGCAAGGATGAAGCGTGCATCGTTATGTGAGGACGACGATGGTCAATATCGATGCCATGTACTTTACCTGTACCTGACAACCTGTACTTGACAATGGCACCTGGTGCGAGCTGGCTCTAAATGTGTACATTCATAATTAATTTTAGTTTGGCAAAATTCATTCAATAAATATGTAACTTAATAGAACTTAATAAGTACTTAATATAGCATAATATCTAGCCACGTGGACGTATTACGAGGGAGATGTCCTAAAGCGCAGCTGAAGAGACGCGGGGAACCTTCATTTTCTTCCTTTCACCTCACCTCGATGCTGCTATTAGCACCCACGCTCGTTTTCGTTTTATCTCTGTCGCCGTATGCTCAGGCTGGCAGCGGCAATTTTGGCGATTCCTGCAGTCAGGGGGATAATCGCCTCCAGGTCGGAACCTATCAATTCTTCAGCGACTGCGACTCGACAACGTATTGCGCATCCAATAGCACTTGCGCCCATCGAGGATGCAGAAAAGATGATTTTCCATTTGGATACGCTCAAGACTCAGATTTTCCGCCCAAGTGCCCCAAGGGCCAGTTCTGTCCTGATGAGATGGATGCGTGTCAGGATGTTCTTCCTGTGAACAGTGCTTGCCAGCTTAATCGTGATGGTAAGAAGGCCTAACATGAATGCAAATATTTGTTTTAATCCCGCTATAATGTCCGAACAGATGAGTGTGAAGGGCCTCCGAACTTCAAAGAGTTGGCAGATACCTCAAATCGCGGCTTAAACGTGAACGGTTCTGTGTGCTTGAATAATATATGCATGTATGCATTTTGCTTTCTAGTCATGTTCCACTTATATAATTTTTTTTATCTGCTAGGTGGGCGAATGTGACTGAGGGTGAGATCTGCGTGGTAGAAAACACGGCCTATATTGGATACACTTCCAGCGGGGATGAATTTATTGACATTGTGTCACGGTTCGTGTGCTTGTAACTTTTCTTTGAGTGTAAGTTGACTCCGTCTTTCAGTGACAACTGCCGCATTGGACTGTATTGCGACTCTCAGCAGCTCACATGTTTCCAGGAAAAGAGCCTGGGAGTAACTTGCGATGCAGATAAAGAGTATATACTTTCTCTGCGGGTTTAAAACGGATTTTGAACATTTTCCGAACAGATGTCAATCCTGGAACTGTTTAGCTTCTGGTGTTTGCGGCGCCGATGCTTCAGGTTCTAATGAGGTCGGTGTATGGGTATATGTCATCGTCGGTATCGGTATCTTTGGAGGTGAGTTGGTATCTAGTTAAAGGATATCTAGAAATGTGCTAACGGGCTTTCTAGGGATGTTCGGCACTCTTTTCGGACTGTTTTTCTTTCACCGGAAACAACGTGATGCAGACCGTGACAAACGTCTACAATACTGGAGAGAACAAGTCAGTACCATGTATTTCATATCGCATCCAGGCTGCTAACGTCTACATCATAGAATACACTCCACCAAAATCTTTCTCAAATGCGAGAGGCGGCCCGTATGTCAATCCTGTCTCTTCCAGGCAACAGTATTCGCAGTACTATGTACAGTGGAAACAACTCGGATGAATCGCACGTACCCATAATGCAACATGCCTCTGCACCACCTAAGGCGTCTGGACTCAGAAACTACATGGGAGACGACAATTCTGACTATGATGAGAGTGTGATAATGGAGCAGCAGGTGCAACCTCGCCGGGACGATGGACGATTCTAAGGCAATTTTTTTTACATATTTTTTGTAACTATACATAACATACGGACGATTTCTATATATGGTATTTCAGGATTTATTACATAATATATCGACGTCGGTGTCGCTAAGGGATTGGCCGCCAAAACGGGATGTGCAGTCAGTTCTACGATTCATCCCGCACAGTGTACCGAGTGTACTGGTCAGGATGACTTCAATATCTTCCATCGAAACAATAACGCCTAATCATCGCTCTTCTACTCCTTCTTCATCTGACGATGAGGATCTTGGTCGCCCAAGGGTCTGGAACGAGCCTGACGAGTCCCATTCACCCGCTTCTCCCTCGATTTCTTCTCCCAGCAAGACCAAAGGAAAAGAAAGAATTTCACAATACCACGAAGAACCAGTTAGTGCTGGACTTGATCCTCCAGACTCTGGTGTATATCCACCAATAAATGACGATGAAGCGGAGACACGACGTGTTGAAGAGGTCAGCTCCACTCATTGCTCAACAATTTCTTCTCAACCTAGCTACACAGAATTTGCGACGCTGGGATCTTGCCGAGCGCCAGAGAAGGAAAGCAGCTCGAGAGTCTTATGCAAATACAGCACCAACTTCATCGGTCGTTTCCAATGTCGGCTGGCGTGCTAGTTCCTTATGGCGCAAAACGAGCCAAGCGCGAGACCACGTCTTAGGAAAGCACACAGCTCTACAGTCTGAAGACACTGCAGACCTGCCATTGGATAACATCGCCGTGACGCCAGGCCCATCGCCTGGACATTCGCCAGTTCCGCCGGAAATGGAAGACGATCCTGAGAACCCGTTCGCAAATCCACCCCAAGCCTTGTCACCCTTCGCAGACCCTCAGCAAACAGAGGCTGTCATGAGCGCAACAACAGACCTTCCTGATGATGATGGAGTAGAACCTACAGTTGTACAGCCGGTACCCGAGCGACCTACGCTACAAGCCAGCTCATCCTCGTTTTCCCGACCTCCACCCCCCAAACCATTAAATCTACCTCCTCCACGAACCCCGCCTCCTCCGATTGATACACCTCCACACCCAGTTTCTGCTCCGTCGATTGGTCGGGCCGTTCCTCAGGACGAGGAAGAGCGAGAGACACGTTGGTGGCATGAATGGCTTTGTGGGTGTGGGGAAGGTTCTGATCGTGGAGGAGAACATCAGGTACGTTTTCTCAACGTTTTCTAGTCGTCGGTTTGGTTCGCCTTACTGATTACGGGTCAACAGGCGGGTAGGACGAACCCACTGGAGTAAAAGCATTATTTCGTCTTTGGCTCTGTATGGACTCTATGTATATACTCACCATTTTTGGGACTCGACGATATCCGGATACATTCACAATCTAGCTTACAGATATGTATCCTTTGCCTTAACATTATTGCGTTCAGACTGCAGGGTTGGACTGTGCATTTGTTTTAACTAGTATTAGCGTCTGTGTAGACATGCAACAGACTATGACATAATGACTTATATCTACTGCCAGAACGTGTACATTCGGGACAAAGAGCTGGCTAATATCTACTAGGATGTGTCCGGTTCGGACGAAGTCCTGACGTCATTCACTCATCTCGGCTTCAGGAAAACGAATGGCTTTGGATCGCTCCGCAGTTCTGGTGGAGGGCCCTGGGTCGTCCTGAAACAAAATCAACAACGGGCACAAGTTTCACGACTATACACCACTTACATCGGTGTTTGGACCAACTAGAGGGGGCCTAGACTGGATCACATCTGCAGGATCTCGTTCCACATCTGGATTTTTTGCCTGTGCTTCAATTTCAACAGGGCTGCTACGAGCCCATAAGAGCCAATCAGGGACATTGGGGGTGCTCCGAGATTGTGTGGGAGTCGTCGTGAATGACAAGGTCCGCGCGTGGATGTTCCTTCCAACCGAGAAGAACGGTATAGAGAGGCCATCTTTACCATAAATTAGCCATCGCCCAACTGACCGACAAGTAAGGATTTATATTTTAAAGCTTAAAGGACTTACGAATAATAATAGATCCCAAAACCACGAAAGAGACAATTGGTTGCAGACTTGCAGCTAACATTTCTTGCTGGCTTTGGGGAGGGTCATGCGGGGTGGGAAGTCTGGTCAATGCCAATGTCGAAATGAAGACAGCGCCAACTCCCATCTGAATGACAGTGTGACAAGAGTTCATACAAAGGCAAATGGCTACTTACAGGTCCTACAGCGTGGATCAGCAATACACTCTACCAACGGAACTATCAACGCACCAAAATGGCCGGAGAAAAGAGCTTCCCGCCAATCTTCTATTTCTGGAACCCATTTATACAGTGCTAAGATGGCAGGAATCCTACGAAGAATGGCAATAGCGAGGAACAACACCACCAAGCGCCAAGGCTCGATTCCGAGTGACGGCGTATTGAAACTTGTGAAGGGAAGCCATGAGCCAATGTATACGAAACATGCACAGTTGAGAACAAGGTCGATGACAGTAGCAAATACTTCATTTTCCGTCTCTTGATTAAAATGGCCATCCCAGGAAACCGCATTTCCTGTAAGAACACAACTGTGGGAACGTGAACATACCTAACAAGGGGATTGATACATACCTGCAGCGAACGCAGCTAAGAGATCATCACTTCCTATCGTTTTCGCTATACCGATTGTGAATATTGCGAGAGCAATATATTGAGCGACATAAGATTCACGGTCAATGAATCCATTTCGCTTGGAAAACTTCATGAGATGCGAAAAGAATATACCCAGGACTATACCCAGAACAGTGCCTAAAATGACTTCATCTGCATGATCTTTTTAGTGCGGATAACGAAACAGCAAAAAACTGTTACTTACACAGCCAGCCTACCAGGAACCATTTACCAAAGGCCACTCGCTTCGAGGACTCGACTGTGAGATAAATCGATATACTGAGGAAGGGATAAGCCAGGCCATCGTTCGCCGCGGATTCTGCAGACAAAATTTGTCGAAGGTTAACAGGAACGTGCTTGACTGCGAATCTACCGCCTGAGAAAAGTGAACACAAAACAGGAGGAGAAATAACGTAAGGTCGCACCGACGATAGCAGAGCAGATAATCGGATCTGTCGGAGTCAAGCACGCTGCAACTACGAGGCAGGAGGTAAACGTTAGGTCTGGGAACAAGGCACGAAGGATTCCTGATAGAATTATTAGTTCGACACAACCACCACGAGTAGGAACATAATCTTACCAGCAACGACAAGCCAACCAGAGGCCATCGTCGGTACCACCATGACAAGAAGACCCTTGACATGCTTCCACATGTAATTATTGGGCAACTCCACACCAATTGTAAAGAGACCCGTAGCAAGCACTATTCGCATGACTTCGAGTGTAATTGCGTTTGTAGAGGAGCTCCAAGATCGGGGAACGAATATATTTGCGACATGAGGACCGATAATCACTCCAAAACCTGTGCCCAGAACGACTTCGCTGATGTAGAGCTGCGGTTTTGATCAGCAAGGGCGTGAATTGAATGAGTACTGGAAACGAACTCTTTCTTTTACTACAAGAGAGAACATAGAAAGCTAGTGCGTTTCAGACAAAAAAAGTGGTAGAGCGTGGTGGCGACAACACTTACAGCAACCACGAAGCCTCCGAGACATATGTAGGCCAAGCCAGGTGCAGATACCTAGCACAGTAGCAAGTAAATGAGCGTCGCAGTCGGAGTCCATAGAAATCAGCTACAGACTTCCAAGAGCTCCAGGGCCATTGCGACAAACAAATTCGATACTATGTTCTCATGACCATGCGCCTAAGTACTTATTGAGCATAACTTCTTCCACGCCACAATTTTAATCCCCGATTTAAGCACCGCTTGGCTGGTTATCCGTCACCGTTATCAGCTCTAATTATATAATTTTCTTACATAATTTAATTATTTTAAGCAGGCTCTTATCTTGAGGAGCGACCTTATGGCGTGCTATAAAACAGGTACTCAGCAACCCGTTCGTCGTGTCAACTCACAGCTATGGGTGCATCGTCTTCCAAGCCTGCAGCTACCAGCGTTCAGCCCTCTTCGGATGACGAGAAACGGGGCTTAACCCAGATGACCGCGTCCTTGTCGTCGCTCTCTTTATCTCCCGCTTCTGCGGATGGTGTTCTTTCTTTGAACAACGTATCGTCCTGGGAATCCGATGTCAAGGCTGACTCCAAGGCCCAGCTTGCTCGCACAGTTCTCGCTCATTCAGACATTCGAGATGCTCTCGTCTCGAGAGACGCTGTAGTATCTACGACTCATGTCTTCAACCATGAGATTGACTTTAAGACTGGCCCAATCACAAATCAGAAGAGCAGCGGTCGGTGCTGGCTTTTTGCTACTACGAACGTCTTACGCTATGATATCATGAAGAAGCTGAAATTGAACGAGTTCCAGCTTTCTCAGGTCAGTAGCCCAAGCTTGCCGCAAATCTATAATACTTACTCGATCGTTCACATTTTGGATATTGCACTTTCGAACAGTCATATCTCTTCTTTTGGGATAAGCTCAATAAATCGAATTATTATCTTGAGCTTATGATTGAGAATTCGCACTTGCCGATAGATGATCGAGTTGTCAATCATCTGTCTGGTGATCTCATTTCAGATGGAGGTCAATGGGATATGGCTGTCAACTTACTTGAAAACTACGGCGTCGTTCCCCAGTCTGTTTATCCTGAATCCTTCTCTTCATCATCCTCTTCGCCTCTAAACACCCTGCTCAAAACGAAACTCAGGGAAGATGCTCTCATACTACGCAAACTGTCTGCCGATTTGAAAGCTTCAGACATATCCGCGGCAGCAGCTACTTCTGCACTCCGCGCAGAGAAGGAACGGTTGATGAAGGAGATCTATACCATCATGACAGCGGCTCTCGGTGTCCCTCCCATGCCAGACAAGAAGTTTGTCTGGGAGTACTATGACAGTGACGGAAAGTTTGGAAAGTGGGAAGGAACGCCCTTGGAATATTACAAGACTTTCACTACAAAGTCATACCCTGTAAGCAAAGCTAACAATTCGATCGGATTATGTCTCATTGTCAATTTAGCCTAAGGACTCATTTTCACTTGTGAACGACCCTCGTAACGAGTATTCGCAATTGATTACTATTGATAAACTCGGTAACATCTGGGGTGGCCGCCCGGTGCTATGTAAGTTGACAACTGCTTTGTACCGTAGGTATATCCCCGGCTGACTTTGACTAGATGTGAACACAGAAATCGAGAACATGAAGGCAGCTGTGGTTAAGGTTGGTCAGGCGATATCTCGCTCGTTTAGCAGCAATTGCTCATAAAATCTTCAAGATGGTTAAAGCTGGCGTACCGGTTTTCTTCGGATGCGATGTGGGCAAGTCGTATGAGCGAAACCTGGGACTCATGGACACTTCGCTATTCAAGTTTGAGGACACATTTGACATAACATTAGGATTGACGAAAGCCCAGCGTCTTCAGATCAACGAGTCTGCCATGACTCATGCAATGGTCATATCGGGTGTTCATTTGGACGCCAGTGGCAAACCAGTCAGGTACAAGGTCGAGAACTCTTGGGGTGAAACTGCTGGGAACAAAGGTTACTTCGTCATGACTGATGACTGGTTTAATGAGTACTACCGGTTTACCGTTCCTGCGCGCTCTTACTGAATGCTTCACTTTCCCATTAGATATGTGTATCAGGTGGTCGTGCCAAAGAGCCTTGCCTCGAAGGAGCTCGTTGCAGTCTTCGAAGGTGGGAACGCGAAGGTACTACCACCTTGGGATCCAATGGTACGTGATGTGATACTGAGCGCGCTATCCTTTGTCAATGTCCGACTGTACATGTCCAGGGTACTTTGGCCTAGGCGCTGGTTTGAATGGTCAGAATGCGGCATGTATATTGAGTATGTACTGTATTCATTGACTTGGTTTTATATGAATGGCAGTCTTGACTATAATCCTGCTCTTCGGTGTATTATGCCCGTTGTGCCCGTGCCCGGTCTTCATGCATCATGTCCTTTTAAATTGCGCAGTTTGTAAGAGTCTGCGGCTCCGTCCTTCGCCTCTTTAAATCTTCTCACAGTTGCTGATACCTATCAACGAAGACAGCGATTCGCCAGAAATTTACTCACATAAAGCAACCCCGATCATCGTAAAGCTCCTTTTATCCAATTGATGTTCTGACTTGGTGCCTTAGATGTGTTACCATCCATGTATAAGAAGATTCACAAAACGTCTGGTGCCGCTTTCACTCGCCCTGTCTGACACGTACTTAACTGCTGTGGCGCCACACGGTCTTTAAACTCTCGATACAACCTTATCCTCTTTCATTACTTTCGTCACTCTCTTCAAAATGCCTTCTCAAAAGAATAACTCCCCTGGCTTGACATTTTTCGGTATGGTTGGTGCGGTTATGGCTGCACTGAAATTGAAGGAACACTTCGATGGCTGTAAGTACATTTTACATTTCATCCTGTTTCTCAACKCCTCTTTCTCACTGCCATCGCAGACAACAAGGTTGCTAGTGAGGAAGAAGGCCGTGTTGCTCTTCAAAGTCCAACCGAATATCGTGATAGCGAAGCAGGTTTTGCAGGTGAAGAGGGTGTCGGCCTTCTTGATACTGAGCTTCCTACTGCTCGACCAAGAAGAAAACACAACAAAGCATGTTGCGTTTGCTGCGGTATGAAGTAAGCGCTTGACCCCTATTTTTCGCGTCGTCTAAATACTCACATATGGAACACAGCTGCGGTCTATTCTGGAAGGCCTTTGGCATTGTCGTCGCTGGTATCTTCATCTGGTCTGCGATCAAACTGATCGTTTGGGCAGTTGCAGTAGGTGCCTCCTTGTCCGGTTGATCGCGGTGACTGACTCTGAGAAATTTGACAGCCTGGACCTTCCGGCTTGGAGGGAATGCCGTCTTTTAGTGAATCTCTTGGTTGCACTGATGCGTCCCATTTATATAATGGCGGGGACACCTCTATCTCCGTCCCTATGGGTGGTCGTAATGATCATAGCGTAGACATTCGTGGAGGAGCAGTTGGTACCTTTGTCATTACAGAAGCAGCCGCAGACGCTACGGAGGTCGAATACAAGCTGACTATCCGCTCCAACGATCAATCTCTCTTGGACAAGATTACCCTGGCGTATCCATCTGCCAGCGATGATGGCACATTTAATGGAAACAGTCGTCTGCTCCTTTCATCGCCTCGCGTAGATGCGTCACAGTGCATACGTTACGACGTAACTATGTATGTTCCGCGAGGTTTGAAGAAGCTTCATGTTGCCTCCCATACCCTCACACACGTCCAATTCGACTCTCAGGCCCATATCGACCTAGATGATTTCTACGTGACGCTATTCACAATGAACAAGAACAACATCATTCTTCCTCACGAGAACATCCGATCTACGAAAATGGCTCTCGAAGTATACCGAGGATGGATTGTAGGAGACGCTTCAATCGTCAACTCTACTTCCATCATCACCCAGCGAGGCGACGGAGTTGCAAACGTTCGCGTGCATCCTACAGCACCTCTCGACGCGACATCGCCGGAGGGTGCATTCCTCCAAACTACTACGGGTGCTGGCCGCACAGATATAACATATATCAATGACAAGGCCTTCCCTCACCGCCCAATTCGCAGCGTGCATATGTCATCCCGAAATGCCGACGTGTACCTCACCTATAAGGATGCAGAGTTCGATGGTCGCGTTGAACTCAACTCCAACTCTTACACTACCACTGGATTACAGCCCTACACATTAACTGGTTCTGAGGGAACAAACGGAAGTCCAAAGTGGACTCACTGGGCAGGTGACAAGGATGGTGAAGATAAGATTTTCGTCAAATCGAGAGGTTGGACTGGCCTATATGTCTAAAAGTCACGGTTGCACATTTGTGATGAATATTTTTATTTGGGGTTCGCTGCTTCTCAGTCATGTCATCAATCGTTTTCCAACCAAAGTCTAGTCTTTTTCTGTATATTATACAATACAATATTAGCTCGAATTATGGATAGATCTACACAGCCTGTGAACTTCAGTTTTTGCTATCGTCGTGACCCTCAGGTGCAGCTAGACGGGGATCTTCCACTGTCTTCCGTTGCCTAGCGGCATCCATACGGCTCATATGACGTGCGCGATCCATGACTTCCTCGAGAGCTTCTTGTCTGGTAAGAGCAATTTGCGCGACGAAAACCACGACGGTCTGTCACAAAAATGGAGTCCTTTCGCATGGTAGCAGTTGCAGAGATATACTTACCCCAACAATTCCCAGCAATATAATCCGGTCTTTCCACCGGTCGTCTACTGCACCTCCTTCGTAAAGCTCTCTATGGCGTCGTAGATGCATAGCCCTCCTAGCTGCTGTAGTTGCATACTGCGTATTATCTCGGTGTACCTGTGCGTTCAAGTCGCTTGAGGTCGATTTCCCGCGAAGAATATTGTATGCGCTACTAATGGACTGAAAGCGAGCATGCGCTTCTTCCGAGGGTATTGAGGAGTCAGCTTTATCCGGGTGATATATTCGAACGAGTTCATAATCTAGAATGGTGGTATGAATAGCTTTAGTGCGGAAAGCAAAATTCCGACTATACCACGTACATCTGTCTTTCACATCGTCCTGGGTTGCATTTGGGGGTAAATGAAAGATTTGATGGGGCGTAGGGTTCGATTGCTTAGGGAAAGGAAAGGGATTTGAGGCCGTAGAAGCTCGTCGGTGAGATAGATGCGAGCAGTGGTGAAACGTCCGCCAGCGGGTGAAGGCAAACATAGAGGCCTCGACCTGGCGGGTTCTCGAGCGCTAAATGGCCAGAATCTCATGCTGATATTCTTAGCAGACGCCAGATATCCTTAGAAGGGAAAAATGGAAATTCATTGTAAGGTGCGTAATTCTCTATCTGCATGTCTATCTAACAGCGTAAAAATGCAATAAAATACAATCATAATCAATACAGATATCTAGCAGGCAAACTTGCGATTAGGTAAAGATGATATAGATTTCGACAGTGTCCAAAGAGTGTGTGAGTAAATGCAATGCAAGTTGAAGAATGTAAAGCAAAAGGACCTCTGGTAATCTACAGTCTACGCTGTAATCTATGTATGATGTGTTATTGACTCCGGTTTCTCTTCAGAAGTTCTTGATAGGGGAGTACTAAATGGAGGTGAATGGTCCAGTGCAGAAGAATCTGATGGTGTATGGAGGGGTGTAAATGACCAACGTCTGGGGAGAATAGTTCCGAAACTTGTTGATGCTGAGTCTCGTTGGACAGTGCTGGCATGATCTACTGTTGCGGAAGGTGACGAGGGAGTGTAAGGCTGATTCACCTCAGGGTCAAGAGGTATGTTACGATCGGGAGTAGGATTTCTCGGTCGACCAAGCATGGATCCAGAGTCGGAGTGATAATCTGTTGGCGTAACTTCCCCCTTCTCGAGAATAGTATTGGCAGATTCCTGACGAGAAGACGGCCTGCTGTGGCTGGAAGGGCCGCGTCTCCAAAGGCGTTGTATTCCGGAGTGAAGAGCGAGATTGAAGATGACTACCAGAACGGTAATCGAATAGATGACAGCGATGACGATGCCTATTGCAACACGAGGGATGGCATCGACGCCAATACTCTCGACGAACGCAATCATCAGTCCAGTGCAGACCACTCGGACGATGGCCAAATATGAGGAGAAGATGTCAGCACCTCTAGTCTTGTGTGGTCGTAAGACAAGCAAGCCTACAAGAATGGCAAGCTCAAGAATCAGGAGAAGGACTACTTGTACCATTCCACTGGGCTTGGCGAAAGAGATGAAAATCGCCTTGAAGAATGCGCCCACGACGAAAAAAGAGAAGAAATAGTAGCGTGGCGGACGGTATTGCCCGTGCAACGGTCCTACAGAGCTCAGAAGTCTCATATCATTGAATAGAGGCCCAGGCCCTGACCGACGGACTGTTCGGATGACAACTAGGCAGGGATAGCAAACACAGCACATGACAGCAAGGAAGGCGATGACTGAAAACAATGTTGAAAGCCAAGAATCCTTCAACGTCCACTGGTAAAAGGCGAAAACGACTATAGGGGTGAACATGATCAGGCCCTGCATAGCTACGTCAGTGGAAAAAAACATGTACTTATAAGTGAAACATACCAGTCGGAGTGACCACGCCCGAACGAAAGAAGGGTAGGCGTAACTGAGTTCGGAACGTGTCTCTTCCTTTCCTAGATTGAAACGCCTCATTGAGTAGAGTGTGATATAGCCCACTCCAAAGACAAATGATGCGATCGCAATGAGGATAAGGGTGCAGAGGAATATCGTCATAAAAGCGTTTGCTTCCGAAATATGTAAGGAGTTTACATAGATCGGAATGCCAGCTTGGAGCACATTGGACGATTCATCTGTCACAGTCTGCACTTCTCCCTCAACGGCAAGCTGCCCGAAAGATTGAGAAAGCGTGCCAGTGTACGCAGTCGCCAGATTGGACAGATGTGTATAGTTCACATCTGAAACTGCCAAGATAGACTGTGTCGAGCTGGTCGACGAAGATGATGTTGCATCTTGATTGAACGGGCTGAGTTTTCGGTTGACGAGTCCGACAGGTGAACTAGAAGTAGAGTTTGCGAGTCCTCCTCCAGTCAAGGCGCGCATTGTATTGATGGAATCCTGTAAAGCAGATTCACGAGAAGAAAACAAGGATATCGCCCATGCAAAGTTCAATGCATATGAGCGGTAAACAGATGAATAATTGAGATTAAGGAGGGCGGAAGTGGCAATGGTTTGATAAAGGTATATCAGGTCAAGGAGCCGATAAGGCAGGACAGCAGTTGGAGTAAGGGAATGCCATATCGACACTAAGAATGCGAAGAGGGTGATGCCACCCGTTGTCCACTCGACTGCTGGTTGACGAGTCGACCAACCATTAG
>RCHF01000210.1:0-56909 GCA_003987895.1 Neonothopanus nambi
GTTTCTACGCGTAATTATTAAGAAAAACTCAAAGTTGCGGCAGAGGAAAGAAACTCTTACGAGATTGCAGCAAATAGCGCCATGACCCAAACTTTGGGATCTAAAAGTGTCTCAATGAACCTGGAATAACGGCAATGAGCAATTTCAAAGGCTTCGTAGGACTATATATCAAGTTTGTTCTTACTGTTCCTTTTTCCAACGCTTATTCTCGACCCCGGTTTGATTGACCTTAATCCGCTGTACAGCAAGCACGCGTTCTTCTGGAGTCAAGAACCACGCGGTGGTAGGGGAGTCCGGAAACAGGAACCTGTAGAGGAGACAAGGCTCGTTCTTGAATATCACGGCAAATCTATTCAGCCGATACGTACCAGAAGGCAATCGAAGTCACCAAAGTCATGAGTCCAGTAATGATCATCAACCTGCATGTACGCGCAGAAATCAGCGCATGTTCAGCAGCAACTATAGGCGTCGTGTTCATCACGAACCATTGCCAGGGTGCAAAATTGTGAGTCTAAGAAGCGGTCAAACAGGGTAAGTCAACTTGTACAGGTGGCAGATACGGGATCACAAGGGACTTACTTTGGTATGTAAAACGCCAAAAGACACGAATCCTAGGAAGATAACAGCGAAGCCATTCATTAAAACTATAGGAATCCGTCAGTATTTAAACGGTTTGATCGGAATACAGTGACTGACACCAGTAGCCGACTCGTTTGTTTTGCTCTTCGCGCGTGTAAAACATCGATGTGACCTGGATTAAAGGATAAGATGAGTGAATACGCCGAACTTCACGTCTAGAATACCGACGATCATGAATCCGGGCGTTATAGCGCCCTCACAGATACCAAGAATGAACCGTACTGCGAACAGTCCGCCAAATGAATGACACGCTGCATGCGACAGAAGGGCTACTGCCCAGATGAAGATGTTGATACTAAAACAAGCGTCAGCGATGACACGACTTTCTTAGGCCTCGAGGCACGTCACCCCATCCATTTTCCCACTGGGAACCGTTGAAGTGCAAGACCTTGAGGATACTAGGCGAAAAGGCATCAGGCCATAAAGAATACAAGGAGGTGGAGAGAATGCACCTCAAAAGCTAGGTAACTTAAGTAGAATATTGAGCTGAGCCAGTTGAACTGGTTTTGGGTCAGGTGTGCAGTCGCTCTGTCACAATAGTTTAAGTAGGAAGACAGGTAGGATTTCTTGGACTCACTGAATACCCAACACAGCAGATTGACCAAGAGTAGTCTTGTCCGCAAAGGTCATCCTTCAAAACTATGAGTGAAAGATCTCAGAATCAGCGAGATCAGCTCCGTACAGGTACATCACTATAGACGCTGGTGAGCGACAATGGAACGAATTTGAAGTTGAAATAACTTACAACACATGAATGGCATGATATGCAGGTCGATTTTACGCCTACGAAACCATTGGTCAATGGATTGGTCGTAGAAAACACATCGCGTACCGAAGCCTAGCCGCGACTTGAGGGTCTACTGCAACATCGTCACCCGCCGCAATCTCAGCAGCGACATCAACATCTGAGTTCTGGATGATGCTTTCTGATGGCAGCTGCGATCGTTTTTTCTCCAAATACTCGCTGGAAGTGTCCATGACGGGAGGGAAAGAGCAGTAAGTACGCTAGGAGCTGCGAAGATCTTGGATGGATTCTCGTTCTTATATGTAAGGCTAAAATTAAAAGGTCATGTTACGAGAGCACAAACATTGTACATCCTTAAGGAAATAGCCACGGTACGAACGTAGGTTTAGCTTCAATTGGTGTATTCTTTCACTCCTTCTGTCCGATCATGACGAAGCTTAACATAACAAACGAATCAACAAATCTCACACATACCAAAAAATGTATGGCTCCGACCACATAAAAGCCGGAGCCACGGATTACATAGCTAGTCGATCGCGACATAGCAAAGAATGCGAACCAACTACTTTCGGAACCATGGCAAGCCAGTCGATCCAAACTTTACTAGTAGAACAGCGACTTTGAATTGGCTGTTGAAGGGAGCACAAGAACAGAGCCAACGAAAGCGCAGAATCGAACACCTTGTGTCATTTACAGCATCTTCAACAAAGCTAAAGCTTCAAAGCTCCATCGCTCGTACCTTTTTCAATCTCTGAGCAATCGATATCAAGAGACGGAGAAAAGGTCCCAAAAATACAGGCGAATCATCGAACTTCTAAGTCGTTCCTGGAATAGCGGAGAACGCTGCCGTGGCTCCGTCGAGCTTCGTTGCCGGGGAGTAGTAATCACCGCATTCAAAGGAATCGCAGACGGCATACTAATAGTCACAGTGCAAAAGAATAGATAGGTTGTGAGAGTGAAGTCTTCAGAGGTGTCTCCAAGTCTAACGTGAGAAACGCGTCCGAGCAACGGAACCCGTCCTCAGCGGATTTACGTTGTTTCCAATTCTCAGACTTCGACTGAAACGACGACTACAGCTTGATTATAGCAATACCTGTTTTTCCATCTAAAGGCAAATTGTTCGTGCTAATTCTGGATGCAAAACTGAGAACCTTCGAGCCATCATCATCGAACTATCATCTATTGTTCAAAAAAAACGGTCAGTACATAGTACATGTCTGAAGAAACTTCTCCAGCGAGAGAATGGCTTCTCGAACCGGAGACTGAGTACAGATTTGAGCTCGATGCTGGAACGTCTTTGGCAATCAAAGTGAGTTCGCATTTTAATGCTCCTTCCGGAACCCCAGTTTTTGTTCATGCTAAGTTATTGCTGTAGCTTGTGCGAGGACGAGCAGAAGTGTTTGGGGCAGAAATGGTGGAAGGAAAACCATATCTTTTTGGCTCGGAGTGTAAAGCAGCGGTATTCACCTGGCTAGGATGCACCATCGAGATAAGCCTTCTTCATTATCTTACGCCAATAATCTGTGGGTCTTGAAATTTCAAGGCACGTTACAGGTCAACCCTCTACAGAATACGTCTCGGAGGAAACACCTATGTCCGCGTATGGCAACCTTCACATAGCGTTCGAACAGATGCGCGTTCGTGCCCTCCGTAAACTCCATGGATCTCCCATACCAGACGGAGAACCTGATTCTACCGCGGAGCCTCCTAGAGTTCTAGTCTTGGGACCTGAAAATTCTGGGAAGACGACGGTGTGCAAGATTTTAGTCAACTATGCCGTCCGCACGGGTCAAGGTTGGTCGCCGCTTTTAGTCAATGTAGACCCCAGTGAGGTGAGGCTTAGCCCCCATAAAATGTTGCGTGTGATCGATCGTTCGTGGCCTGTCTGACATGTAGTCCTTTCGTTTATGTGCTAGGGAGGATGGGGAGTACCAGGGACTCTATCTGCAGCGCCCATACGTGGACCAATTTCTACTAGTTCACCGGCAAACCCATTAGGTTCCGCAGCAAGTTCAGCGCCTACGACTCTAGCTTCGAACGCTCTACTCCCGCTCGTGTATTGGTACGGTCACTCGGACACCAAACGCAACCCTCTGTTGATGGAAAGGCTCATCCACAACATTGGCACGCATACCCGTGATAGATTCGAGAACGATCCTGAAGGTTTGTGATTCTCTGATGTGCACATGAATGGAAACCCAAAAAAAAAACTTCGAACATTGAATGCATTTGTTTTACAGGTCAGACAGCTGGACTGATCGTCGACACACCCTCTTCATTCGCTTCGGGCCCGGCCTCGACAAATGATCACCGACAGAAGCTTATTAAAGCCTGTATAGACGCATTCAACAGTCCGTTCCGATCGTTCCATGCCTTGATCATACACCTTATATCCACCTTTGTCACATCTCACAGTTAATGTCATACTCGTCGTGGGTCACGAAAAACTGAACGTTGAAATGCAACGTGCCTACGGTTCGCGTCTTACGGTGGTGAAGATACCCAAATCCGGAGGCGTATGTTCTTGTCCTTACAATCTGCTTTCTACTGAGTAAATTTGATATTTATATTTCTACAGGTGGTAGAGCTCGACCATAGCTATCGCGAAAGAGTACACAACTACCAATTACACGCGTACATGTACGGCCAAGTTATTCCCTCACCTCCAGGAATCAAATCAGCAACTCAAGGCGGAGAAACTCTAACGGACCTCATCCTAGCTCCATCTTCGTCCGTCATGAACTTTAGTGATCTGTCGATCTACCGAATTGGCGCAGGTGAGCTTCGATTTCGATTTCGACTTCTACCTTTCTTTCTTTCTTCTAGCGTAGCGTTACGTTCCGTGCCTTTCGTATCTGCATCTGCGCTATGATCATGATCAACTTACAAACAATACTCATACCCATTCATTAGAAACAATGGCCCCAACCTCCGCCCTCCCCATCGGCGCAACACGTACAGTTTCTGAAATGCAACCGGTACCGATAGATCCCTCCCAACCAGGCTCAGGCCTCCTCAACGCCGTTCTCGCTATCCTGTCTCCTTTCGACGAGAACGAAGAGGAACGCTATGATGAGGAAATTTTAGATTGTACCGTCGTTGGGTTTGTCGTCATGTACGTGCCTTTACCTACTTCTACTCGTTTTTGGCTGCTAACGATTTATCACACGTCAATCTATGCAGAACCAACCTCGACATTCCTCACAAGAAAATGACTGTACTCTCCCCAACTCAAGGTTCTCTCGTCGGAAGAACGGCAATTCTAGGATCTTACGAATGGCAGGAAGTAGTATAAATAAATAAATTTTTTAAAAAATAAAAGGTTGTATTGTAAGCATGAATAATACTTTTCGTCTATCTAACGAGAGGGATTCAAGCTTGAAACCGTATTTAAATACATACAACAAGTCCAGCTACCGACGACCTCTATAGTTCAAAACAAGCAAGGATTCACTTATAGTATACCCTAGCGCGTATACGATATTTCCCCGCCACCACCCTAAAGTCTCGACAAATCCCTTCCCCAAATACCTCTAACAACCAAAAAAAATCAGAAACAACCTCCACCGCCATTACATATCAACTCACCTTATAATCCAATCAAACATCAACAACGCCCTAGTCCTCGTCGAAACCTGTTCATTCCAATACACACTCCTCCAAGCATACATAGCCGCCAACCCACCCATAAACGAATACTTTCCCAAATCAAACACAGCAGCATTACCTATATAAGCCAAACTACCAAGATGGAAATACCTAAAGGGTCCGGAAACAGCTTCGTCTGTGGTTATAGGTAGATCGTTGGCTTCGAGAACACCCCTTCGTCGAGAGAGCTTGTTGAGCTTTTTACCAATGTATTTGCCTTGTTGAGATGCTACTTGGGCGGTCTGCGACGGGATAGTTGAAAAAGGGATACATCGAGTAAAGGAAGGGGGGACTTACAGCGGGTAAAGCAGTAATTTTACTTGAGAGATGTTCTAATAAGCGAACGAGCTCGTTTTGAGAAAGGCTGTTGTCCGCGTCCGAGTCATACATCTCAAAAATTTCCCTCGCCTAGGACCAATTTTAAGTACAAGTGTTGTTGGATAATACACATCTTGGGCTTACTTTGACGACATGGTCCTCAGCCATAGGCACCTTTGCAGTGATTCTTTTAACTAGGTTGTCATGATCAAACCCGTATCCAAATTCAGATTCGCAAAGAGTGAGAACTGACCCATATACTCCCACTCTCCAAAATCAATCTTGCCGTCTTTATTTTTATCTGCCTCATCCACAAGCTCCATAAAATGACTAACAAGCGAAGTCTCAATCTACCCATATATACCATTAGAGATTCAAAGGGGGAAAACGCAAGAAAACCACTCTCTCACCGTTGCACAATCACCCAGCGCATAAACCTCTCCGAGAGGCGCACCCTTGACTCTTAAATGGGCATCAACTTCTATAGCCTTCCTATGCACTTGATTAGGCAGCAAATCCGTCACTCGCTTCGCAAAGGGATTCATCGCTATACCAGTCGACCATAACACAAAGTTTGTCGGGATGGTATGTTGCTCTGTTTTCCCGTCAGGACCGCGGGCGGTGTATATGACGTGTTCTGGATTTACTGCGGCGACACTAGTATGTGGTGAAATCAGTGGTTGCATATATCCAGACATAAAAGGCTAGCTAACCGGGAATTGGTGATTAAGTTCACGCCGTCACGTTCAAATTTGTCCTAATAGAAAGTTTTTAGTATTGAAAGAGTGCAAAAGAAAGTATGTACCTCGGCGTATTTTGAGATGGCCTCCGAATACTGAAACAGGGATTCAAAACCAAACCTAGAGGGGAAAGAGCATATTTACCGTGTTCAAGATATGACCCCTAGACTGAATAACATGAATGGACACTTCCTCTCTACATATCTTTGGATACTGTTTGCGGACGAGTGAGCGTGTCAGCAGAGATGAAGTAAAGCAAAACAACTGACGTAGTTCATGATATCTTCTTGACAAAAATCATATATTTCCTAACACTTTTAATTCAGAAAAGACGCATAATAGACGTCATAGAGGAACACATACCGCTGCCGTCTCAACACCTGTAGGACCTCCACCACATACGACAAAGCTGAGCAGTTTCTTACGTTTCTCCGGGCTAGTCGTAGGTAGACTAGCTTCCTCAAAGTTATCTTGTAAAGGCATATGAGCGTTAGGAATGCAATAAGAAAAAGAGACCGACCCATAATCCTACGACGAATGGCCTGTGCGTCAGCAATAGTCTTGAGCTGGAAACAATTTTCAAGTCCGGGTACACCATGAGTACTGGATGTGGATCCGACTGCAATTATGAGCTTATCATAACTGAGATGAAATAGTAAGTATAGTAAGTGGTCGATGGGATAAGTAGACTCACGGGATGTATAGACGCGCTTTGTCTCCATTCGCACTCATGGTTTCGACTTCAATGAGACGCTCTGACATGCAGAGATCGACGGCTTTTCCAGCAACAAAGTGACCGCGAAGACGAGCGATGATTTTACGAATAGGTTCAATAAGAGAGCGGACTTGGACGGTACCGACAGCAGCGGCTAAGGGAATAGAATACGGTTAGATGGGAGTGAATGAGGCGATGGGAGTACTTACAGGGAAGCAAAGGAGTAAAGGTCGTGAATGTCTCTGAGGTGACAACAGTGACATGATAATCTCCTGGATGTAGTGTTTGCAAAACACCCATAGCCTGACTCGGTGTGAGCGAGTGATGACTGCAGAAAGAGCAAGACTTACACCCCAACCACCACCAACGATGACAAGTTTAGGCTTTTCTGACAATTTCTTGGTCTCCTCATCCTCTTCATCATCGACCTGCATTCTCGCGATAGGCAAATTCTTGGGGCCTCCACGTTCGGGGTGGAGTGCAAGCGGATGGACAGGAACTCTGTCGACGTGCCTCTCGGAGTAGGTGAATGCATCATGAACGAAGATCGCAGAACCGACAACAACGACGCCTAGAATTGAGGAGATAACGACATAACCGGTATATCTGGCAAACTTTGCTGCACGTCTGATGGAACTAGGCTTTGAATCTGTGGCATATACACGAGAGAAACGAACAAGTTGAGAAGCTGGTCGTAAGGATGAGACGCGTGCCGCAGCGAGCATGGCTGGCACGACGTACGAAGGGGTTGGTACGAAGGGACCGGAAGGGTTGGTATTTTAGGTCGTACGTATGACATCATCTCTGTCGCGTCATGATATATTATCAGTAAGTACCTTTGAAGGTTATACTACTCTTCATTACTTTTGAAGTGGATTATATTACTTAATTATTATATGTATACTACTTTTCATTACTTTTGAATGGAATACTCACTTTGACATGATCCTCTTCAACCTCCTCAACTTGCAATTCCTTCTTCTCCGACTCGAGTTCTTTCAAGTCAATATCATCAAGTTCACCCAAATCATCCGACTCTTCAGTCGTATTCTTAGCCTTGTTCTCCAAATTTTCCAAATCACCTTCCGCCGTCTTCATCATCTCTTCAAGTTCACCCAGTTCCTTCGTAAGTCCCAACGTCTCCGCTGAGTTCTGCAACCTGTCAAACTCAACACTCTCACCATCACCACCCACCGTCAGTCCCCTAAGGAACGCCTCACTAGCCTCCTTAGCCTCCGGCGCCCTCTTCTCCAATTCCCCCATCAACCTCTTCAATTCTTCCAAATTCTCTTCCTCCGTCATCCCTTCAATATCTTCTCCAGCACTCTCGGGTCTCTCTTGCCACTCCTCCGTAGCCTCAGGCATATACCCCAAAAACTTTTCCGCAAGTACAGGTATAACACTTTCATCCCGTTCAAGTATACGCTCGATAGCTTCCATTCCTTCGCTTGAAACCTCCAACTTCTCCATAGGCGGTAACGAAGGCATTGACCCCGAACTAGTCACTTCCGACCCAAGCATCGAAACGAGTTTCTCCTCCGTTAATCCTGGTACTCCGATCTTGAATATGTCCAGTTGAGAACAATCGCACAAATAGAACTCTTCCGATCCCTCTCCCTCTGGATTGACAATAGTGAACACGAACAGATCCTTCCCCGTACCGTCTGTCGTTTTCGGAGTATAATATAGTATAGGCCTAGCTTCTCCTGGGATACCATACGTGATATTGACCAGCATCTCAATTTGAGGAAGCATCAGGTAATAAGGCGAGAACCAATAGAGCGAGAATAACATAGGCCATTTCTCCCACTCGCAGCTCCAGCCATCGGGTATAGGTCCTGAAGGACAAGGCCAAACTTCTTTAGCCCGCGCTATGAATTCAGCCGCTTGAGCGTCCGTCTGTTGTACATTTTAGTTGGTTGTTAATTATGGGAAATTTTGGAACTGACAATATACGTAGGACGATAGTCCGCTAAATCATTCGCGAAACCAAAATCTTCTTCTTCCTCCTCTTTCACTCCTTCAGTATCCTCTTCCTTCGGCTCAGCATTACTAGAACTGAACCTAACCGAGTTCAAATTTCTATACCTACCACATAAGACAAAACCCACAACCAACAAAACCAAAAATGACCTACCCAAAAGCTCTATGCGAGCCCAAGCAGCTATTTCTCGACAGAGAAAACGAGGAAACAGAGGTAGACAACCTTCTGCCATTTTGTAAGGAAAACCAACGCCTCAGAGATGCATTTCTTGGCAAATAGTTTCTTGAGCTAGAAAATACACGACGGGAAGCTTGTGAGAGCATGTTCGCGACCCTGAGGGGGGCGGACTTGCAGCTGTCAGCCACCGCCCAAAAAGGCAGCCTCGTTCCCATTCCGGAATTCCCGGTCTCTGGATTCTCATGTACTTACACCCAAAATTGTTGTGTGTAACAAGGGATCGCCCCAATGCTCTCCTGACACATGTTCTACTGACTTACGGGAAAGATAAGCGTACATAATCCCTCCAGTGTAAGTACTTGTTACTTCACGAAGTGACCAAACAAATCTAACAGTGCTCACATTCTTCTTTCATGCATTCAAAAGTGAAAAAAATTGAATGTAATTATTCATAAAGGCATCGAATAAACAACACGACACAGCCCAAAGCAAAGTGGAAGCAGTCCCGAAAATCTACCGTGCCCTAATTTTCTACTACACCCATCTAGTTACCCATTTCCTTAGCGAGCTGCTCAGCCTTTGACTTGACGTCCTCAATGGTACCAGCCATGTAGAAGGCAGACTCAGGGAGGGAGTCATGGGCACCAGACAAGATCTCCTTGAAGGAACGGATGGTGTCCTTCAAAGAGACAAGCTTACCCTCATAACCAGTGAAGACCTGGGCGACCTGGAAAGGTTGCGACATGAAACGCTGGATCTTACGGGCACGCTCGACCTGATGAAGCATGAATACAAGAGCTCAATCGATTAAAATGTTTATGACTTACAGTGAGTTTGTCCTCTTCGGACAACTCGTCCATACCAAGAATGGCAATGATATCCTGGAGCGACTTGTAGTCCTGGAGGATCTTCTGGACAGCAGTGGCAACGTCGTAGTGTTCTTGGCCGACCTAAAAGGGATAAAACTAAGTCGATTATTCTGAACATATGCGTAAAACACTTACAATACGAGGGTCCAACATACGAGACTTGGAGTCAAGAGGGTCGACGGCAGGGTAGATACCAAGCTCAGCAATACCACGGGACAACACAGTGGTGGCATCCAAGTGAGCGAAAGTGGTGGCGGGAGCAGGGTCAGTCAAATCATCGGCAGGGACATAGACGGCCTGGACAGAAGTAATGGAACCCTTCTTGGTGGTAGTGATACGCTCTTGCCTACAAACAAAAAGTTAAACACAAGTTGATAGGAAAGTTTTATAGAAACTTACATGCCACCCATATCAGTAGACAAAGTGGGTTGGTAACCGACGGCAGAGGGGATACGACCGAGCAAGGCAGACACTTCGGAACCAGCCTGAGTGAAACGGAAAATGTTGTCGATGAAGAGCAACACATCCTGTCCTTCCTCGTCACGGAAGTACTCAGCGATGGTAAGACCAGTCAGTGCGACACGGGCACGGGCACCAGGAGGCTCGTTCATCTGACCGAAGACGAGAGCGACCTTGGAGTCACCCTCAAGGTTGATGACACCAGTTTCAATCATTTCGTGGTACAAGTCGTTACCCTCACGAGTACGCTCACCGACACCTGGGAAAAACACGTTGAAAAACACGGGTAAAACACGTAAAAAAAGACGCGGACATACCGCAGAAGATGGAGAAACCACCATGAGCCTTGGCGACGTTGTTGATGAGTTCCTGAATCAACACAGTCTTACCGACACCGGCACCACCGAAAAGACCAATCTTTCCACCACGAGCATAGGGAGCGAGGAGGTCGACGACTTTGATACCAGTCTCAAGAACCTCAGCGGTCGTCGACTGGTCGACGAACGCGGGGGGGTCGGCGTGGATGGGGCAGAGCTTGACACCCTTGATGGGACCACGCTCATCAATGGGCTCACCAATGACATTCATGATACGACCGAGCGTAGCAGTTCCAACAGGAACAAGAATGGGAGCACCGGTGTCAACGACCTTCTGGCCTCGAACAAGACCTTCTGTACCGTCCATGGCAATAGTACGGACCGAGTTCTCACCCAAGTGGGACGCAACCTCAAGAACGAGACGACCACCGTGGAAGTCCTGAACCTCGAGAGCGTTAAGAATGGGAGGAAGGTTCTCGGTCTCGAACTGGACGTCAACGACGGCACCAATGACCTGTTTCACGGAACCAATGGCACCCTTTGCCTCAGTAGCATACGAGCGAGCTAAAACGTTGCTTTTTCATGAGAAAAAAAAGAAAAAATAAGAAAAAAAAGAGAGAATGAATTACCTTCTGAAGGAGAAGCGCGCTGAGGGCGAGAAGAGGGCTGGCGGGAAGGAGAAAGATGTGAAGAGAGACGCTGGGGGAGAGCAGCGGTAGAGAAGAAGGCATTGGTTTTTTTGGCAGAGCTAGCAGCTCTCCTTGAGAGACGGGCGACGGCACCACGGGTGGTGAGCATGATGGTGGTTAGAAGGTGTTTACTGAGAAGCAAACTCGCTCTTATTCCCGACACGTAGAAATTAAAGTTCACACAATTCCGGGTTTCTCCGCTTTCGTAAGCATTTGCGCTCGGGCCATAAAACGATGACGACCATCCATTTGACGATGTGCCCATTCATATAGACTTGTGGGCGTATAATCTCTACTGTCTGCTGCCATTTTTTTGCCATTTTTTCAGGATTTTTCCTCAACTTTTTCTGTGAGACTCAAACCACCAAGTCCTTACTCCGTTCCTTTTCTCGGCACTTCTACCCGTACCCCAATGTGACTCCATCTGTAGAATCTCAGAAATAATGCAATAGAATTGTTTAAAGTCTTTTAGTGATATATTCAAGGTAGAACACGCAATAGATACTAAGGCTAACGATACAGAGCTATAATTGAGGTTGGTGACGTTGAAAATTTTGCAATTAAAGCTTGAGGGTCGACGAAGTTGAGCACGGCTGATGAGGTACGCTTGGTGGTGAAGATCAACAAGGTTGAAGATAGGTGACATTGGTACGAGGGTCGAAGGAATACGAAGTCGTGACTGTCGTCCATGTCGTGTCGAAGTCCGTAAGAGTTCGTGATAATCCATGTGCAGCATATGAAGGCCTATACCCTGGCACCCCCTGCAAAGCAGAATCTTGGCTGTCTATGCAGAGGGCGAGGGTCCTGGTGTGCGCACGCGTCTTGATGAGTAGCACGAGGAGCCGAAAGGTGGGACGGAATTCTTCTCACTTCCCGACGCAAAGTACGAGGTGGTCTTTGCATTTCGCAGGTACTCTGTTTCGCTTGTACTTCCATGACCGACAAGTCCGAGCTTGAGTACAAAGACGACTTGGAGAGCGAGCCAATCGTGAAGACGTCGCATGACGGATTCGGTAGAACTATTCCTTGTAGGCGCTCCATTTGTTCATCCGAGTCCGCAGAAGACCAATTTGGAGACCCATCGCTTGATGTACTTTCACTGCTGAATGAACTGTCGTAGTGGGGTAGAATGCTGACGTCCCTACAAAGACGTCTAGTGGACGTCAAAGTGGGTTCAGGGGCGAAAAATGTGTCAATTGCCAAGATCTCTCGCCGGAGAACAGGAAGGGTAATGCGCGAGAGTGGGTTGAGCACAAGAATTCGTTTGAGAAGTTGAAGCGCAGAATCGGAAATGGGCAGGTGCCTGAGCACATCCTGGTCATTGAGGTACGCAGCATAACCTTGGTCGCTACTGTGAGCGCAGGTCCATGGAAGATGACCAGTGATCATATTGAGGAGGATAACTCCCATTGCCCATATATCGTTATGCAGTGTGGAATACCTAGCATTTCCAGTCTCCGTCCCAATGCACTCTACAAGTATGACGGTCAATGTTTGAGGAAGGGCTGCCAGAAATGAACTTGAAGAGACCTACCAGGACTCTTGTAAGGTCCAGATCCGCAACCAAAGTTTGAAGAAAGTTTTCTGTTGGTAGAAAGCCCGAAGTCGGCCAATCGAATTTTTTGGCCGTCCGAAGAGCACAGTATGTTGTCTGGCTTCAAGTCGCGGTGAAAAACGTTGTTTTGATGACAGTGGTGGAGAGCATCAATAATTTTGACAAAGACCGACTTGATGAGCTCGTCATTCCCTTTGAATATCCCTTTGTCCATGATTGCCGAAAATAAGTCTTCGCTGTCAGCCAGCTCCATGACGATGTAGGCATGGTCGTCTTGTTCAAAGGTGTCATGCACAGATATGATGTTTTCGTGCGCAGACACTTTTTGCTGAAGGAGGAATTCGCGCCTGAATCCTTGCTGAGCGCTAGAGCCGGGTTCTGATTTAGCAATCGACTTGATTGCGATGTAGTGAGGGTCTTCTGGAGAAGCAGGCTTATTGTCGATAGCCTTATATACTGTTCCGAACGATCCAGAGCCAAGCAGCTGTAGGAGTTGATAGCGCCCATGATCGAGGTTCTGAAAGGGGAGGTTGGACGTAGCATTGAAGGTTGTGATGCAATCAGGCATGTATTTGAGATAGTGGTGTAGGACGAGTGCAAGATAGCAAGAGGAGAGTTAAAATCACCCCTAGACGGTATAAGGAACAATGGTGGCAAGAGGCCAAGGTGTGAAGGGGGCAGTTTCGAAAAAATTGCCTCTTTTATGCGCTTTATGCACCTCAAGTCGTAGACAGGCTGACAAATTTGAGAGTCAAATGTCTCATTTAGATGATCAACTCTATAGACCTACTAGACCATTAGGAGAGTACTCTGCGCATCTGGCATCCTGAAGGAAGAAGCAAAAATGGTGGTCGTAAATACAGCTTAGACCATGGTGGTAGAGGTCAAATCATCGACACTGACAGAGTGACTGCTGATCCGCTTTCGGCTTTTGCCGGACTCAACAAGCCGGTGTTTCTTCCTCATGTTGACGTTTGCCACACCCAGCCGACCTCCCAACATATTTGGTCGTTACATATAACTCGACAGATTCTTCGCTGAAGCGACCCTACAAGGGCATCATTAAGGTAGGTGTACTAGATGATACATTGATGGAGACGCGACACCATCCCAAAATTTCAAAAACAACTTGAAAGGGTAAGCCAGAGCTAGAGCCTCCCGCCATGGCGATTTGATACTGCGACACCCATCTGCGTCCACCTATCAACCGCCCGAATCACCTGTAACGTCGGTATCATATTCTGCCAGACCTCATCAAACAATGGGTCATCCCCGAGAGCACCGCTTGGAGCTTTGAGCGACTCGAGAAAGCGTTCCGTCAGCTTCGAAACCCCTTGGTTAACCATTTCCTTGATCAGCTGTTCGTTAGCTTGCACCTGCCCACAACTATGGGCTCTTTGAAGGAGACGAGAGAGTTGTTGGGCGTCGTTTTTGTGGGAAACGTGGAGGGATCGAGTTCGATCTTGCAAGGGTGTCTAGAATGAGATGCGTTGTAAGTATGTAAGGAAGGAGTGAGTGCTGGTCATTAGCAAGGAAGTGCAACTTTGCAGTATGTAAAACAAGGAGAGTTTCGGTATAGGTGTGTTTAATTGGATCACTTACTAATTCGTCCATCCATGTTTGACAGCGAGACAACTCCACTTCCACTGTCTCCTTATTTCGAGCCTCAGCAGTTGTGAGTTCCTAGTATAATTCAGTACCATGAGATACTCCTCGACTGGATGATCATCAATCGCACCTTCCTGCGAGCTAGCAATTCGACAAGTAGATTGAACCGCTTCTCCACCTGATCTGCCCTACTTAAAACCTTCTCCATTGAGATATGTTCATCTTCTTGATCTTGCATCTCCGAGTCCTTTTCTAAGTCCACATCCTTCCTAAGCATCATTTCTCTGAATCCTTCACTGCTGGTCACATTCATCCATTGTTTTCGGTTTTCTTCAATATATTTTACAACGTCGTCGAGGTACCCTTCCAGATCTGCTACGTTCTTCGCGGTGTTCAATCTCGAAAACTCGGATAGATGGATAGATGGCAAAGAGTTTAACTTTTCGATAGAGGACTGAAGCTTAGACAGCTTGTCCTGAACATCCTTAGAGACGGAGGTACGCTCTCCTTCTAACTCGTGGTCTTTGTCATACAATTCACGAATTTCGCCTGACTCCTTATAACGATGCGACTGCTTTTGCAACTTCTCTAAGTCACAGCGATGCAAATATGCCTCTACAATCGTTCTGAAAACATCCGAGAGTGAGAGTTTGTCGATAGGAAAAATGATGAGGTACTTACTCGACTGCTTCCAGGCGCATCTTGGAAAGCCTATCTTTCGTTTTAACCATTTCTCGGACGGATGATCGCTAGATTCCGAAATCAAGGAGAATGGAGGTGAGTGATATCTTAGTGTGTATGCCCTGCGGCAGCCGACCTCTTGAAGAATAGAAATATGAGTTGTACCAGTAGCAAAAGGACGAACAATGTAATGAGTGGCGCAAAGCTTGAAAGCATCGACGCCACGTGCAACATTTCTCAGGGAGTTCCTGAGGGAGCTCAGGGCATCCAAAACACATCTCGCATCCGTTTCAATGTTACATACATCATAGCACATTAAGCCTTCTATACTCTAGCAGATACATGCCAATCAAGCTTATCTGCCCATTTCGGCAAGAGCTGAGAGATTTGCTCAACATCCTTGTCCCCTCGTCCGGAGAGACACTATCCATTAGTGAGTCGACCCAAGTCTTTGTTTCGAGAGGCATAAACACTTACCACAACGACGTCAGAATCTTTAGGCATTTTCTTCGCGATTTCGACTGCCCCCCAGATAGCATGAGATGACTCCAGAGCTATTCGACGCCAGTCAGCTTGGGGACCATATGAAAAAAAGAAAATACATACCTGGAATAATTCCCTCACGCTGAGTGAGCATACGGAAGCCCCGCAAGGCCTGTTCATCCGTAGCGGCCACATACTCTGCCCGCCCAGAATCTTTGAGCCAAGCATGTTCCGGTCCAACACCCGGGTAATCAAGACCAGCACTGATTGAGTGGGTCTCGATTATTTGACCAGCATCAGATTGCATGATATACGTTCGTACACCATGAAGAACACCAGGTTTCCCTTTCGATAACGTAGCACTGTGGCGATCGCCGTCGGTACCTGGACGCTGTAAGCAAAGAGTAATGTAACTCTAGTTGCGCTGAATCTTACCTTCTCCACCTGCTTCAACACCGACCAATCGGACATTCTTGTCTTCGATGAAGTTGTAGAATGTGCCTATTGCGTTACTTCCTCCCCCAACGCAAGCAACGACAACCTCCGGTAGCTTGCCTCGTTTGGCTTGCATCTGTTCTTTGATTTCTTGGCTGATCACCTTCTGGAAATCTCGAACGATGGTGGGGAAGGGGTGAGGACCAATAGCAGAACCAACAAGATAGTGTGTAGTTGCAAGGTTGGTCACCCAGTCACGGAATGCCTCATTGACGGCGTCCTTCAATGTCATTGACCCTGAATACACTGGAATGACCTACGACTAGTTAGATGCATGCAAGATAAGCAGGCTCACGGTCGCACCTTTCCGCCGAGCATTTCTATCCGGAAGACATTGAGCGCTTGTCGCCTGACATCCTCAGCGCCCATATAGATGATACATTCGAGGCCGAATTTGGCACAAACAGTTGCAGTGGCGACACCGTGTTGGCCTGCACCTGTCTCTGCTATTATACGAGTTTTGCCTATTCGTTTGGCCAAGAGGATCTACTCCCAAACAATCAGTGCCGTCCTGAGAACGATGTAGAAGTACCACGAACCTGGCCTATTGCATTGTTAATTTTATGTGATCCAGTATGATTTCTTGAAAATCACGGGCCATGAGTAACATCAGAAGTATAGACAGTACCATGACATACAAATCTTCTCGTTTGAGCCAAATATTGGCCCCACCCGCGTCTTTCGTGAGATTCTCAGCAAGATACAGTTCGGAAGGTCGGTTCATGTATCCGTAAAGACTTCGGAACTCCTTCCAGAACTCGGGGTCAGTCATGGCAGATTTGTGAGCCTCCTCCAGCTCCGCAAGACAATCTACAATAGCTTCTGGGACATATTGCCCACCAAACTCTCCAAACCGGGCTGGGAGTACGGTGGGGTCAGAAGCCGTGTTAGCTATCGGTGGATCTTCCTTGTTCACATTGAGTGTCGGCGTGCTTAACCGCGGGGCAGGTGGAGAGCGTGCTGGAGCAGGTTGACCTTTCAGGCTAATCTCGGAGCAATAAGCTTCGACCTTCTGGGCAAGTTGACCCTGAGGAGCGTCCTTGATGACAGTAACAATCCTGCTTCCGATCACGACACCATCAGCCCCAGCATCGGCGACATAGTCAAAATGTCCTCGGTTCGCTACACCAAAACCAACTGCTATCGGGACGGTTGCGTATTCGCGAACACGCGCAATGATGTCGGGAAGAGCGGTGTTCATTGCAACCTTGTCTGAGGATCCAGTAGTTCCCATCTAATGGAAATATAGTCGAAAAGGCTATCCTAGAGGATTGTCCACATACCTTCGATACAACGTAGATAAACGAATCCGCTATTGAGGACAAGAATTTGATGCGATGAAGAGTCGTAGAGGGCGCAATGAGAGGTACGTAGGACATTCTGTGTGATGGTTGAGCTCGATTGAAGAATGGTATTGGATATAACACGCACTTGACTTTAGCACATTTCTCCCGGAATGACAATGCTTCTTCCGGAGGTAGATCAACCATGATAAAACCGTTCGCTCCTGCTTCGCTAGCATCCTGGATAGCTTTGTCTTCACCATATGCCAGTATTGGATTGTAATAGCCTGAGGAAGTTTGGTCAGCTTATACGACGCATACATGGAAGGGCAGATTATACCCATCAGGAGGACAGGAGCAGTCAGTCCTTTGCTTCTGGCTTCACGAAGCTGTCCGAGTACAGTAGGATATTGGATGTCATTCTTGATAGCAATCTGGACCAAACGATTAGGTTGCAATTAGTCTCCTTTGCGGACCACTAACCGTGTTGCTCTCCTGGATGACAGGACCATCAGCGATAGGATCGGAGAACGGTATACCAAGTTCAATTATGTCGGCTCCTCCATTTTGCATGGCCAGCAGCAATGGAACTGTATCCTCTTGCTTGGGATATCCAGCCGTAATGAAGGTCACCAGCGCGGGTGAGCCCTGGCAAACAGTATCAGATTGGCCTAGGAAGTGACAACTGATTCAGTACCTCAGCTTTCTTCTTTTCGAATACATTCTTCAGAGCCTCCATGACGAGCAAGAGAGTGGGATAGATGCTCGTTCGAGTCACAAATTTCGAGTCTTAAATCATCGAGGTCTCTCCGATCCACGTGGGAAATCCAAAATTTTTATCTTATCTACTACCTCTCGGGTATAACGGAGCTGATCATCTCATCCCATCGCATACGCCCTTATTCTGACACCACCATCATGGACCTCTCTTCACCGCAGTTGACCGATGAATCAAGGGTTCTGATCATCTACACCGGTGGTACTATTGGAATGCTTGTTGGTCAACAAGGTTATGTGCCGGAGCCTCACTTTTTGACCGAGACTTTGAGGAGTCAAACGCGTTTTCACGACCCTTTGCAAAATTCTTTGTTTTCAAACTCGGGATCTGTTCAAGGCTTCCGACAGTGGAGTTCAGGAAGCGGAAGATCGAGCCCGTTGGGCGATACATCAACTTCCACGCCGACATCTCAATATCCTACTCTACTCGTGCGATCATCTCGCCCTATCGGTCGTACCTCTGGTCTTACCCCTAAAAGTGGACAAGCTGTTCAAAACCAGCCTGTTTGTGTCAAAGTTTCCGATGGTGTCTACGAGGCTCATCTGCCGAGCCTAGTAACCCCCCGCAGTGCCGTACCAGGCAGTACTGGCAGTAAAAGCATTCGGTACGCAGTGTTGGAGGTATGAGCAGCTACCGAAGGTTTTACCGAGTTTTACTTAGATCCTCAACAGTGGGATCCGCTTCTGGACAGCAGCAATGTCGACATGAATGGTACGGACTCATAATTGTGATATTGTGTGTGTTCACCGGTAATCCATCATTAATCAGAGCAGATTGGATTCGCATTGCCACTGAAATAGAGCTTAATTACTCTTTCGACGCTTTCGTAGTTCTTCATGGAACTGATACGATGTCCTACTCAGCCAGTGCGCTCAGCTTTCTCTTAGAGGATCTTGGTAAGACCGTGGTATGTATCTCCTGCCACGACAATCTTGCCTCCAACTGAGGATTTACGGGAGCTCAGATCCTTACCGGTGCACAAATACCGCTGTCACAGCTACGAAACGATGCCACTGATAACTTGATGGGTGCTTTAAGTATTGCGGGACACTACATCATTCCCGGTAAGCCTTCCTTCACGGCCTCAATGTGGATATCATTCTGATCTCGCTGTAGAATGCTGTTTATATTTCAACCACACCTTATTCAGAGGGAACAGAGTAACAAAAGTTTCATCGTATGATTTGAGCGCGTTCGATAGTCCCAATTTCCCTCCTCTTGTAAACGGCGAGTACCCGACTTTTTTTTGGTGCAATCAAGCTCCGGCTAATTTTCAAGGTGTACAGTGGGTATTGATATTGTCGTGAATTGGAACAATGTCATCCGACAAACGAGCCTACGTCGCTTTCAAGCACACAAAAGTCAGTCTCATTCTGCCTTTATGGTTGTTGATTATCGTGCTAATTGTTTGAGAAGAAATGAGCCCACACGTTGGTATGTTATTCTTGAGTTATTCTGTACAATACTTCACTTATGTTTTGAACAGCTACCCTTCGCCTATTTCCCGGAATTACCGCAGCGACTGTGAGCGCATTCTTCATGCCTCCGGTTCGTGGGGTCATCTTAGAAACCTTCGGCTCAGGGAACGCACCTCAGCGTGCAGATCTGATGCAAGCATTAAAAGATGCCTGCGATCGTGGTATTGTCGTGGTAGCAATTTCTCAGTGTGCGAAAGGTTCCGTTTCAGACGCGTATGAAACTGGAAGGACACTTTTACAATCTGGCGTTGTACCTGGAGGCGACATGACACCAGAGGTAAATGAAATTATTCATCGCAAACAACTCATCTGATCTTGTTGTCTAACATCATCTTTGGCAGTGTGCGCTTGCCAAATTGAGCTATCTCCTGTCGAAGCCAGAGTTTTCTGTTGAGCAAGTTAGGAACCTTATGGGCGTTCCCTTACGAGGCGAGCTAACTCGGCCTTCAGCCGCGGCACCTCCAACTCAATTGACGATCGAGCAGAATATGGAGAATTTGAACGGCGTTCTGTCTCATTTTATTCGCCTGTCTCAACCCCCGTCTCAACAAGGGCGCACACCACAAATTGTTGTTTCCACCACTGGCCTTGACAGGTCATTATCAGATGCTGCAGCGCCTTGGACATGGACCGCCGCCGAAGCAGCGTCAACAGAGGCAGTCCTCTATCCGTTTCTTATTCACCTTGCTGCCGCAAGGAATGATGTAGAAAGCATGGAACTTTGCTTACAGTCATGCCTTCCCATCAAGGCTACGCCCGATCCGTTGTCACCTACTGAAAGTCCGAAGCTCGGAAATATTGCTGGAGGAATAGTGAACTGCATAGAGCCCGGTTCTGGTAGATCACCATTGCACACTGCTGCACTGAATGGTCATCTAAGGCCAGTGGACTTACTGCTGAGGTCGGGAGCTTTGGTACATCAGAGGGATAGCCTCGGCCATACCGCATTGTACTATGTACGGTAAATTTTCATGCCGTGTTCTTCACAACCTGCTAACTACAGTAATTCCGAGTCAACAGGCCGCCAGGCAAGGTAATCGTGAAATCGTGGACATTCTAGTTCAAGCGGGTGCAGCGCTTAGCGGAGTGGACAGGTTGTTCGCTGTGCCGGCAGCGACGAATTCCACCAACGATGAGACATGTTTGAAGACATGGTCTGCCGCTGGTGCTCAGTTTTAGTAGAACTTTTTGTATCAGACAATAGGGGCTACTCGCTCACGTAAACATGATGACTCCGAGAAAGATTTATTTGCGGGTATTGACTGAAATGAAATCTGACTCGATCATCTCGTCTCTCATACTTCAAGACTCAAAAGAATTCGTGAGCTTTCGCGAAAAATATGTCCTCTGACCCTCAAGCTATCGCGAATCAACGCGTCGTTGAAGATTTAGCTTCTAGACTGAGACGGCGGTCAGTCATATCCGCTGCTGCCCGTCTTCAGCTCTTCATTCGCTTCAGTTTTTAGACAAGTCGTCGGATCGCGTGCGACGGCTTTGGAAACTCTACTTGTCCTGCGTCAAGTCGTGTCCAAGGCCCGATTCTCTAATATTGATCAGCTTATTGAGTTGATCCGTTGTGTAGGACGGAGGCTTGTGGATGCCCAACCAAAAGGTCTTACTTCTCTTCATCATGTACAAGATACGTCGAGTTTTAATTTTGATATCTACTGCTGTAATCAGAACATTCTGTTGGCAATACTGTTCGAAAAGTACTCCATCATATACGAGAAGAGTACCACACCGTGTCAGGCGGACGTCAGACTACCGGAACCTCATTTTCAATCTCCAAATTTGTTCTCCAAGGTCAACCGCGAAAACAGACGGCGCCAGTCAAATCGGAAACAAGAGTTCCCCTGAAGGAAAACGATCCTGATGATCCAGATTCATTTGCAAGGGTGCTGAAGCCTGTCTTGATGGAAGCTATCCAAGATGTGTTCGACGAGTTGGAGACGGTATACGACAACATTTCAAAGAATGCAAAAGATCATATTCACTCCGAGTAAGAGTTTATTTCCTCTGTTTCGATCCATTCTGATCCTATTTCGATCACTTTGAAAGCGAAATCATCTTGACACTAGGAATGTCAAGGACAGTCGAATCTTTCCTAAAAGCAGCTGCACACCATAGAAATTACACTGTGATAGTGGCAGAGACTGCACCTTCGTATGTGCCTGTATTCGCTTGTTTCTGGGAAGCTCATAACTGATGTCCCCTTCAATACAACAGATATGGCGGTAGAGAGATGGCTTCATCACTATCATCTGCCGGGATCTCTACATTCCTTGTCCCCGACTCTTCAATATATGCCCTCATGTCGCGGGTCAACAAAGTAATATTAGGGGCCCATGCTATTTTAGCCAATGGTGGCATGTTCGCGACCACAGGATGTCTACTTGCAGCAACAGCAGCGCACGCATACAGTACACCTGTCGTAGTCTGTGCCGGCCAGTTCAAACTGACACCGTTATGGAATTTGTATCATGAATATGGAGCTTTGGATTTTGGTGATCCTAGTGCAGTCTTGGGCTTTGACGAAGGCGACCTCGTCGACAAAGTCGATGTGGTCAATCCATATTACGACTATGTCCGACCTGACCTAATTGACGCCTTCATAACAAACTAGTGAGTGATTCCGTCTACTGTTTTGACAATCATTGATTATTTTTCCTAGCGGGGACCACCCTCCCTCTTCGATTTATCGACTTCTCAAAGAAACATATGATGATGAGGACAATGAACTGTAGCGTAGAATACCAGTAGTATATATCATTATGATTGATTGTAGATCTAGTCTGAGTAGAATATGTATAATTGCTCGCTGCAGTAGCTCATTTTTTGAGTATATCGAAGAAAGCTTCTTGAGGAAGATCAACGGTTCCGATACGTTTTAACCTCTTTTTTCCTTCTTTCTGATTTTCAAGGTGTTTCATCTTCCGTTCGTAATGTCCTGTCAAGGTGAAAAGATTCAGGAAGCAGCTGAATGCAAATAGAACGCAGGCAAACCTCCATACAAGCCAGCTGTGACATCCGCACGGTTGGCAGACAAAGTTTCCCGAGCAATAATCTTTTTGCCAACCGCGGCCTGAATAGGTACCTCGAAGAGCTGTCGAGGTATTACTTTATCTATGATTTATAAAGTAAGTGGTAAGTGGGCAGGTAGAGAAGCATATTTGAAATGGACATCTTACGAAGTTTCTTGACCCATGCACGGCCAACAGTCTCTTGGGCTGAACGATGAACCACCAGAGCAAGTGCATCAACTGGTTTGCCATTGAGTAGGAAGGTCATCTGCAGTGTCAAGTTAGTCACTGATCAATATATTCTATATGTACGCAAGCGTCACCTTCGAGAGATCGCTCTTCTGATAACCCGCATCTTCGTAGCTAGATAATTCACACCTGAGTATATGTAGTGACAAAATAAAGAAACATAACGTACTCGAAACTCGCAAATCCGGAGCTCCGACTCTTTAGTTGATCGAAGAAATCGGTCACAATCTCGCTCAAAGGCATCACACAGGTCAAAATTACGCGAGAGGAGGACGAATCAGAACCAGCATCAAGATAACGATGATCCAACTCCTCTGCACGGTGAGAGAAACAGAGTTCCATCATGTCTCCGAAGTACTCTGCAATGAAACAGGTCTTAGAAGGATGACACTATAAAATCAATCGTTATCACCTTCAGGAACAATAATGGACGCTTTGACTATGGGTTCTTGTATCTCCTTCACTTTGGAAGAGCTGTCTGAAGCGTCCGGGAACTCGGTAGGATTGCTGACGAATACTTCCTTGTCCTTATAAACAACTGATATTCTCGTCAATCACCGCGAATCTTCACAATAGGCAGGACAGGTATTACCTTTATAAGGCACAGTAGGAGCCGTAATGATGATGTTGGCATCATATTCATCTTCAAGTCGTTGTCGAAAGACATCCATGTGAAGTGTACCCAAGAAACCCAGGCGATTACCTTGGCCTAGGGCGGAGGAAGACTCTCTTTGAACAGTGACACTACGGTCAGTCAAAGTAAGCTGGACTCTAAATGTCAGCGGTCGTTCATCTGAATGACAAAAGAATATAGTACCCTTTTAATGGATTCTTCTAGTTTAGGAAAGTCACTGCTATCAATAGGAAAGATTCCAGCATAGACCTAGTTATCGTGAGCAAGAATTTGTGAAGTGAACAGAACCGATGGGAATACCATTGCTTTCGAAGGTTTAAAACCGGGCATAGGATCCACATGTTCACCAATACGATGGAGGGTATCCCCAATGTGTGCTAAGCACGAATTTAGTGGATATAACTGGCGTCGAAACACAACATACCTTCCGACGACTCTTTCATATTACAGGCGATATAACCAACCTGCCCGGGATGCAGACTAGCGGTGGGTACTTCTTCTGGGTACATTATTCCAAGCTCCGTTACTTCATATTTTTTGCGGGTGTGACAAGATGCAATCTTATCCCCTATGCACTAATGAGTACAAGGATTCGAAAGTAGACCCAGGATGCGAAGCCTACCCTTCCGCAGAATTCCATTCTGTATGCTGACCAAAGATATCACACCTCTATAACGATCGTATCTGCCGAGAAAATACAATGAGGAACAACGGTTACACCAATCAGATAGAGGCAGGGACGATACCGACAATGAATCGAACAAGAACGCCTTCAGCGGAGCATCGCCCTCAACTTTAGGGGGAGGTATGCGATCAATAATTGCCTGCAGTACATTGTCGACACCTTTCCCTGTTTTGGCAGATATGGGTAGTATGTCTGCAGGGCTGATTCCGAAAGTAGACTGCATCTGAGCTGCAATAAGCTCAGGTTGTGCAGCAGGGAGATCAATCTAAGCCCAGAGCCTTCAGAAAGGAGACGTATATAAGCGACAGAGGAAACCGGACCTTGTTTAAGACAGGAATGATTGTGAGTCCCCGTTCCTTTGCAATGTGAAAGACAGATATGGATTGTGCTTGTACTCCCTGACTGGCGTCTACCTGTAGTAGAATTGAGCTTAATGAAGAACATTTGAATCCGTGACCAGACTAAAAAACCCACGAGCAATAAAGCACCTTGACAAGCAGCCAGAGACCGGCTTACTTCCCAAGCAAAATCGACATGGCCCTAAGAACAATGAAAAAAGTGCCGCACAGAAACACGAGGATGAGACTTACCGGTGTATCGATAAGGTTTAGCAAATGGGTCTTGCCACCATAAGAATGTATCATACTACTGTAGCGTTAGCAAAGTTGCATATGGAGGAAGACTAGAGTTTCACCTGGCCGTTTGAGCCTTGACTAGTACAAAGCACTCAGCGGACGCTCAAAGAACAAAGTAAGGGATGGCATACCTGTAATTCCACGCTCTCGCTCGACTTTCAATTTGTCTAGTACTTGCTCATTCTTTCCAGTCTGCTTCTTCTTGATGGTCCCCGTAAGCTGAAATAGTCGTGTATGAGAATCAACTCTCTCAAAAAGAAGAACAGTTGGACCTCAAGTAACCTAAACAGTAATCAGCCGGTTGGACTAGATGCTATCAATAAGCACATACGTACCTATCGGCAAGGGTAGATTTACCATGATCTATGGCGCTCCATTCATGTCATCTCCAGAGCTACGGGAGGGGAAGGCTCACCAATATGCGCGATGATTGAAAAATTGCTAGAGGAATGTATGAGATATAGCATTTTACAGCAGACACCAGGTCCCTCACCGAATCACGTCGCAAGGGAAGTCTTCCATTCGTATGGACTTCGGCGCGTCCAAACGCGAGGAAAAAGTGAAGTTTCGACGAGCTACAAAGAACGCTCCACTCCCATTCCGAGGTCTCAAGACGCGGAGACAGGCTTCGCGCCATCTTGTATTCATAATCATAGCAAAGTGACCTTTAGGCTGAAGATAGCAAAACTCTTAGTTCGCAGATTTCGAGTTCATTGTGAACCAAGTCGAAGAAAATGTTGGACGACTTAGTCAGCAATTGTATGCAGCGTTTCAGGGACTTCGGCGCTTCAGCACTGAACTCGAACTTCGACACGCACTATCATTATGTCGCTCGCTGAAACTTCTGAAGCACGAAAAGCGCGACTTTTGGCCTTAAAAAGAAGAAAGGAGGGCGGAAGGTACGTTTCAGAAACATCTTGAGTGACTGTCTGATGGAACACCGGCCAAAGCAGTAATGATGTCGAGGGGATACTTAAGAATCGTAATTTCGACCCAGAATCACGAACTTTGAAGCGACATACTCGCGATGATGATGTGGATATGGAGGATACTGTGGAGAAGAACGTTGAAGGGTTGGCGGAGGAAATTATCGCTGAGGACGAAGAGAAGAGAGCCCAAGAACTGGTAGGTTTACTCCGTTGTCTTTGGCTATCCCAATCTGTACCTTACTTTTTCTTAGGACGTATTTAATATTGCTCCAAAAAGACCTAACTGGGACTTGAAGCGTGAAACTGACAAGAAGCTGGCGAAGCTGGAACGAAAAACCCAAGAAGCAATACATACTCTCATTCGTGAGTGTACATAGGTCCACAGTGTCATAGAATCTCACACACAAATTTGCTATAGGTCAAAGGTTAGCAGCGCAAAAAGGCGATGCAGATGATATAGTGGGAGCTATGAGGGCGCAGGAACAGGCCCAGGCAGATGCAGATGCACTCTCTGACGAAGATTGAATGCATTGTGGAGACAGAATTGTATGCAACCGGCCTGTACCGTCTTCATGAACCATGCTGACAATGTTTATCTTGGTATTCCAGTCTTATGCTCGGCAGCTTGAACAGCGCTAACAATTCCTCGAAGCACTCCTGTGCGATCGAAGGGGAGTTGTATAAATGAGTGGAATGAAAGCTACAGCGGTTTCATTCTGGCACTTAGGTGATTTTCGGACGATCATACTCGTGATACAACACCTGGATTGCTCTGAGGAGTATGGATTTTTATTGCGTTTGTGTCCAAATGGTGGTGATTGTATATCACCTTGGTTTTCGTGTAGCTCTCGACCGCGAACTTAGTGCCATATTAGACAGCAATTGTTATAATTTAGTTGCTTGCTAAAAAGTACAGATGCAAAATACAACATGCTTCATATATTACCTGCTTGATTACAGTGCCCCTTCAAATAGTAACTTCCTTGGTTTACTTATTGTCGGTGTTACAGAAACTAGGTGTGGCCTGAAGATTGCAACCTATGAGTTGGGCAGCATCGAAGATCAAAATGGGGACGCACATAGAAGTGCCGCAATGAGCAGCTGGATTACCCATGATGATACTTTCCGACACTCCAGATATACTGTCGTTTTTACCAAATGCTGCAGCATCAAATAGATGGTCGGTTGTCTTTTCAAATGAAGCAAGCATAAGCACGCTATCCTTCATTTTGGCAACTCCGAATCGAGTAATTCCCAACACTTCGCCCTATCAAGATACGCATTAGTTAGCACAAACTGCAGGTGTAGTTCCCAACTAACCTTGTAACTCATAACGTCTCCAAGTAACATGACATGCCGAGGATCAATGTTCATGTCGTGCGACTTCATAGTGTATTGAATTTCGTTAATGATTGTCTGACGAGCAGCTTCGATACCCAGTACTTGTGCAACCTCGATGACATGGTTCGATGTTGTTTGCTCACCGACGACACCTAAGTTTATGGGCATACATGAGCTCACTCAAATTCAATGCTCATAAACAAATATCAAACCTTCAGTTGTCATGCATTTCTGTAGACCGTACCCCTCTACTAGAAGTTCTTTGTCGCCCTTCTTTCCTCGATGATCATCCTTATCCTTGATGTTGATGACGGCACGATGAATGCTAGATACACCCTAAAATAAGATGATAAGCAAAGGTAAAAACCTCCGAGTATCCCTTGACTTGCTTTTACGACGACTTCAGGAAGACCCCGCTTCAGCTCTCGCAAGCGATAGAACTTGTCCGCACTATCGACATAAATCCGTAGTCTATTCTTTTTAGGAATCACTGTAATAGACTATAGATCGCTCAGATGGAGTCAGGCTAGAGAAAGAGAAAGAGCAAACCTCTTGTTTGATTTTCAACTTCTTCGCCGCCACAATTGCCCATTTAATGTCATCGAGTGTAAGCTCCAGCTGCAATTTTTGAATAGCATCTGTGTCAACGATGATACCAATATAAGTGTATTCCGGTGCCCAGGCCTCTTCCAGGACACTAGCAACCTTGCATAGAAATGAGCATTAATACACCACAAATGGGGGGCCCCTGCAACTTACGTCTCCTAAGAGTGTCTTCTCCAGCCGACCTTTCACAATTCGAGCTGAAGGCTCGCTGTCGGCAGTGACCAGCCTACAACTGATAATCGGTGTACTGATCGTTTTTGATGCGTTGATAATTTCCTTGATTCGAGGAACACCAAGAGTGACGTTCATGGACGCGACGCCAGCAAAATGGAAAGTCTTCAAAGTCATCTGTGTTCCTGGTTCTCCGATGGACTGAGCACCCACAGCACCTACGGTAGAGCCTGATGCAAGTACAATAAGCATACGAATAAATGACACCCAAACAAAACACACCTGGTTCAATGCGGGCTTTGACATACTTCACCCAACACAACTCCATGAACACCTGAAGTTGTGCCTCGGTGACCTTGATCTTGTTGTTAACAACGGCTTTGTCAGCGTCTGAGGGAATGTTAAATAAAAAGATCTACAGAAGTGAAAGTATATATTCACCAGAGGCGCCAAACGATAAATCGGTGTCTTCGTCCCATTCGTCCGATCGTTCCAAGGCCTCATACATGCCTTGGTTACCTCGGACTTGGGCCAGTTTGTTGACTGCGCGGTCCACAATGAAGGCTCTGATCGTGTTCAAGTATGTCGGAGGACATTCTGTGGTATATTTAGGGGTCTGAAGCTCTTTATCAATAATCTCTATGATCTCGAACGGCAATAGTGCCTTCCCGGAGCGAGGTGTCGACGCCTGCAGATAGCATCAATGTATGCCCATTGAATGATAAAACCCACTGACCGCAGCATGCTCCCAAGCTCGATCAAGATCCAGCGGTTGCGCATCGCCTTCCAAGCACGCAGGATCAAGCCCATCACCACCATACCGGAACTGAACAACACCACCGGTCGAATTGCGCACAGATAAATCATATTGCGTCGTCAAATCCTCCAAAGCCTTCATCAAACGCCGCTGCATGTAACCTGTCTCAGCAGTCTTGACAGCAGTGTCAACCAGACCTTCACGACCTGAGATGGCATGAAACAAGAACTCTGTGGCCACAAGACCAGTATAGAAACTGTTTCGGACGAAACCCTTCGAAGGAGGCTCTTTTGACTTCTTTGGGAAGTGAGGAAGTGAGCGGTCTTGGAATCCATTAGGTACACGATGGCCAGCAATAATTTGTTGTCCGACACAAGCAACCATTTGAGAAACGTTGATAACCGAACCTGGTACTACCGTCAGTATCATTACACAAAGAAGTCCTGGTACACATACCTTTAGATCCACAAGTAGCCATGATCAAAGGAGCGTTATGACGGCTCAACTCCTTCATACATATCTGTCCAACTTCTTCACGAACTTTAGACAAGATGGAAGAGATCATGGCTTCCAAGGTCTGTTCCTGGTTACAACCTGGTTTGTTTTCCAGTTTACCCTTCTTCGCAAGTGCAATGAGATCTAGACAATCCGCGTATGCTTTCTCGACCAGAATGTCCTTTTTCTGGGTCAATTCAGGGCCAGGAATAACATCGTTAATACCTAGCGAAAAGCCATAATTCGCTGCAAATGTGGTGAATCCTCAGCATTATTTGCCAAAGCAGTTTCGGGAAAAACATACCCAGCCAACGTGCACACAATTTAGCTAGCCGATTCATAGCGGCGGCAGCCTCATGAGGTCCATAGTCTCTCATGATGACACCGAAAATCGACTTCTTCTTTCCGCTTCCGACGATTGCCTTGTCAATTACCCCGCACATAACCTCACTATTCACAATCACCAGCCAACCATCATTCGGCGACATATCCTTCACTAATTTCATTCTTTTTGGATAGTTTTCTGACTTAGCCTCCTCCCACCGATGGCACTTCGACTCGACGTTCACCATAATATTGTACTGCTTATTGGGTTTCATAAGCACGTTGAAGATTTGCTTGCCGGTCCAAAGTCGTACGGGTTTTAAGATCGTCGGAGGTGGTATGTCAATCTGCAGGTTTGCATCGGCGAAGTAGCAGCAGATTTGGGTGAACTGACGACGGTCGAAAAACTGGTCTTTGCGGGAGAGCAAATATGACGCTGTAATGAAATCCTGAATGGCGGCAATGACAGGTTCACCATTTCGCGGTGTTACGAGATTGTGCTTGACGCTCATCAGCTCGAGAGCTTCGGTTCTAGCTTCCTCCGTCTGGGGGACATCTAACAGAAATTCATGTAAATTTAATGTACACAGAAACGTACGGCGATGTTGGACTCACGTAAATTCATCTCATCTCCGTCGAAATCTGCGTTGTAAGGGCCACAGACACACTCGTTCAAACGGAAAGACCGCCATGGTCTCACTTTCACCTACAGTACTTGTAAAGATCGAGCATATATCATGAAATGAGGGCTTACCCTATGACACATGATAGAAAGCTACATAAAACAATCAAGTCCAGTTCTAGTAAAGAAACGCTCAATGGCGTACCTTATGCAAACTTGGCTGTCGATTGAACAGTACGATGTCCCCATCAATGATATGTCGTTCGACAATATCACCGATAGCTAAGCCATCCGCAATGGCACTCCGATTCCCAAACTTCAAAAACTTCTTGTTCTGATCTCTCGCAACGTAGTTTGCGCCCGGATGTACATCTGGTCCGTTCCTGATTGCTTGTTTCAGAGTCTCTATATTATGTGACGTAACGCGTTCAGGATATGTAAGAATCTTGGCTACACGTTCCGGAACAGCGACTTCGTCGATACGTAGATTGGGATCGGGGGAAATGACAGTACGACCAGAGAAATCGACACGCTTTCCGGATAAATTACCACGGAAACGACCTTGTTTACCCTTCAGCCGTTGAACAAAACCACGGATTGGTTTCTGTCCCATCTGGGAAGGAACACCAGGGAGCTCAGAGTTGATGTACATCGCGACAGAAAGTTGAAGAAATTCCCATTGTTCCTAAATAGAACCTGAGTATGCACGCAATAGAAACAACAAATGAAATGGTACCATAAACTGTGGGGTAGGAGCGCCTTTTGCGAGACCTTGCTTGATGAGGGCGTTGGTGAATACTATTTCGGTCAACTTTACAGTAAGATCGTCTTCGTTGGACGCGCCATCTTGCGCGACAGAGGGTCGGATGCAAACGGGTGGGACGGATATGTACTGCCAGATAAACTCTTCTGGACGACCAACATGGGGCTGTAAGCCGAGTAGCTCACAGTCCTCGTCTGAAATACGCTTGAACAGATCCAAAACTTTTAAAGGATTCAGGTCCTCATGGACAGCCTTGTTGATGTACATAGCCAGGTCCTTTTGACCTTCAATCGCTGGTCCGAAAGACCTTTTCCACTTTTCCATCTCTTCAGCAGTCTTCTTCGCCCGGAATTTATCGTGTATGATCTTGAGAGCTCCGGCTTTCTTGACAGCACCATTTGTGGCAGCACAGTAAGGACAATAGACCACTTTTCGAGCCATGGTGTTTACAGCCTTGGTCAGAGCTTGTCGCTGAATGTTTTCTAGATTCGGCCGACGGAATCGTTTGATGAACGTTCGGCGGTCAGGTTCTTCCAGTAAAACGCGCGCGCAAGTCTATACAAGTCATAAATTTCATTTCAAAATCGCAGAAGTAGAGCGCACGCACTTTGCAGATGCATTGCAGAATACCAATCGTGTGCTTGAAATAACCTATGTGAAAAACTGGCACGACCAATTTGATGTATGCATAATGTCCGACGCAGTTGACTGCATTTTGTCCGCATGTTTCGCAGAATGCGCTTTTGTCCGTTGTACCCTATCAACAATAAATGTGAGGTTTTTGGCACTGACAAAAGTAACAAGTACTCACCAGCCGCCTATCGAGGACACCATCTTTCACCGGTAGTCGGTCAGTGGGTGTATACAGATCACGATGAGTGACTTCGAATTCAGAAACCTTGACGGTGTCTTGAGCGTTCAGCAAGCTGAATTGCAGTTTCTTACTACGGACATATGAGACGGAGATAATTATTGTAAAAATGGAAAGACGGACATGATTTTTGGAGCCTGATGAGATACAGTCTCCTTCATGATGATGCGACTCTTAGACAAGTAGCCTCCAGTAAGTCCAGACTTGCTATAACATTCGAGCGGAAAAGCTGAAGATGACTCTGAAAATATTTGATGAAATGCAGATCGAGGAGCGTGTGACAGATTAGACGCGTGACTTTGCCGCTGGAACTGGTGACAGGACGCGTAAGTCTGAAGCACTTTACTTACCACCATGTCCAGAACATCCTACGATAGGTACAAAACTTGGTCTTATTTCTACCATAATACTGACTCCTGGACCTCTTAATTCAGATATCTCACAGTCTTCTCTCCCGAAGGTCGGCTATACCAAGTCGGTACGTCCAGAACATGATGCACGAGGGTACATGCTTGCTCATTCAACACTTGCGCTTAGAATATGCTTTTAAGGCGATATCCGGATCAGGGCATACTGCAGTAGCTGTTCGAGGCAAAGATACCTCAGTCGTGATTACACAACGTAAAGTCCCGGTGTGTAGAATTATCTCGACCCGGTCCAGCTGAAAGATCTGATTTGTTTTGCGTATGGAAAGGACAAACTTCTCGATGCATCGACTGTGACACATTTATTCAGTATAACACCGACAATTGGATGTGTAATGACAGGTCTCATCGGTGTGTGGTCCTCTTGGTTTCATCTTCAGTTCACTTCTAATCAGGTTTGCACGTAACAAAGCCGATGCCCGTCAGCAGATAGTCCGAGCGCGCAGTGAAGCAGCCGACCACCGATACAAGTTTGGCTACGAGATCACACCCGACCAACTCGCTAGACGTATGGCAAATATCAATCAGGTCTACACTCAGCGTGCTGGAATGCGACCTTTCGGTATTGGTGAGTAGGATTGCCTCTTTAATGAGTCTTGTATGAATCTCATTTTGTCACTATCATTAGCCATGATTCTCATTGGTATCGACTCTGAATATGGGCCACAATGCTTCAAACTCGATCCTGCAGGTTATTTCGTTGGATTCCACGCAACAGCAGCAGGTCAGAAGCAGCAAGAGGCTATGAATCACCTAGAGAAGAAATGGAAGAAACTTGACAATGGACGGGGAGCGGATGATCCAATGGCCGCTGGTAAGAAACTCAACCAAGCGGAAGTGATTGAGGTCTGTCTGTTTCGCTCTCTAATTCTTTCACGTTGTTGAATTCGTTCCCAGATGGCAATTGAAGCCATGTCAACTGTGCATGGTGTGGACTACAAGCCTTCCGAAATTGAGATTGGTATCGTCTCAACTGCCGAGGAAGAGGATCTGAAGACCAGAGGACTATGGCGGACGATGAACGAGGCCGAGATTGAGCAACATCTATTGGCATACGCAGAGAAGGACTAGGGATAGGTTCTGCTTGTATCACACACAAAACACTTTCTTTCATGATTATAATTGAGGTGTACATTAGAATTTTCGTCGCTGTAAGTCGTGAGGTCGTGAGGACAAGTTTACAATCCGACGCGTGTTCGTACAATATTCTTATGGACTATAGTGCAGGTTGTGTTTCTGCCCGAAGAATGTGGACAGAACGAGAGTGACCGATAGCGAAAGTTATGATGACGCCTGTCGGCTGCACTAATGGTGCGCTGCATCTTCATTGACAGATTCTTGCAAAAGGAAGATATATTAGCGCATCCTATGGTTCTAGGATAGTATAGCATAGTAATTCTGTATGAAGCAGTTATCGCAATGAAGCACCACCAGTCTACATCAAACGTCGTCAACAGAAAAGTAGCACAAAAACGAAGCAGACAACGCACCAAAATCGCATCGATTTCCTCCTCCTGCAGTTCGTGCACTCTGGGCTTCCAGAACCTCTCAGGAACCTCCCAAAACTCTTTGAATACATTCTGCGAGCTTGATGATGAAGGGGAGGTGGAAGACGACGATGGTGCTTTTGAGAAATCGGAGAAGTTCTTGCTTTGTAGCTCTGGCGGTGCAAATGGATGTGCGTGAGGTGCTTCTGGGCCTAAAGTGCTGGATTGTGAGTCGGTGGAAGGTGCTTGGAGAGTTTGAGCATACTAGAAGGCCAGCTACGTTTACCCAAGAATTTGATAAGAGGTGTATGTACCCTCGCAGAAAATACACGAACAGATGGATGCATGAGGAGCAGGTCAAAGGAGCAAGTCAAAGGAGATTGTCGGAATAAGTATGTGTGCAATAATTACAGCGGAGCACTCCGGCAATCATGCGACAATCAACCTCATTCGTCACTTTCTCATTCTTCAACGTTCGAATGTTCAGCGCTTAGCATCGACCTCATCTTACTCTAACAGCAAAAAACGTATCAGAATACGCGGTTGAACGCGGTGTATTCGTCATCGAGGTTTGCCTCATAGAGGGATCCTGTCACAGGTCTACCGCAGGCGCATCCCACACCAATCCGATACCCCCTTCTCATCTACCGTCATTATGCTAGGCCGCTCCATGGCTTACCTCTCTTCCGCCTCTCAGCAACCTTCCAGGCCCGGCCCACCCCAGGGTAGGGTGCTGCGTGTCTTTAGTGATCATATGTTGGATCATTTGTGTTGCTCAAATAACTGTTCATAGTGCAGCACTGTTGCAAGCCTAAACGTGTCACTGCCAACGGAGGCAAAGCACCCGTCCTCAAGGGTCATTACAGTCAATGCCCTTACAGAAAGGGGTGATACGTTGGACATTTTCGTGCTTTCAAATGCTATGTTTTCCGGTATAGTTAGGACCCCTTCCTCATTACTCAAATACATAAGGGCAGTCTTATATTTCCGATATCATGTGATCATTGTGATATCGAGGTGCTGCCTCAGCTGCATGCCCCACCACTGCCAGGCGAATGATCTTGACAATACCCTCAGAACCACCAAGTCAACTTTGTCCTCAGTGCCTAACAACCCGGAGAGAGAACCAGTGAGTTCAAGCCGCCCTTTCCTCGAATGAGCGCTGAGACCTTTCACTACATAGGACGACCCGGAGTATTCAGCTCAATTCAAAGTTCGGCCGTGAAAATGTCTACACCAGAGCTTAGATCAATGAAAGCCAAAGCTATCGAGTTAGCCGACAATTGCAAGAGGGTGGAGAAGATGCTTGATGATTTAGCTTCGCTGCATCCAGCTATCTTAGGTTTGTCGTGCGCTTTAATATTACCGTTCAAGCGTCGAATTACCTACTTATTACAGTTGCGGTATTGGCTTTTAAAACGGCCACAACACTTGTGGTGACTTACCGAGAGAATGAGTTCAAGACTCTAGCTCTCGTAGAAGAAAGTAAGGACACTATGAATGTCTTGGAGATGTGTGTAACTCTTCCTGATTATTTTGCTGATACAGACCTATGTCTTTCGCAGCCTTCGCGAGGTTAATCCTGATGTCCCTGCTTCCGGCGGCAAATCCATCTCGGATCGTCTTCTTGCGAGGATGACAGATGTTGCGGAGGATATCAAGGGGTGCGTACACGTCTGCAATGAGTATCGCAAACTGTCTACAGTCGGTATGTGTCTTTCTTTGGTGGCTTAACAATCCAGTCTAACAGGCCCGATGACGTTGAAGTACGGACTTTCCAATGTTTCTCCTGGGAGTCAAAGTTCAAGACCTGGATCGAAACATTTGATTCGCACAAGAGAGAGATCCAGCGTGACGTGGGTATGTACACGATGAGCAGTGCTTATAGGGTCGAAGGAAATCTAGATCAACTGCATGACAAGCTGAACAAGATATTGGAATTGTGGACATCGCCCAAGGAACGTGAGCTTCGCCAATTCATAGAAAAAAACAAGGGCACGGATCCACAGTCATTTGAGGACTTCTTGGAGGATGATACGCTTATGCGGGAACTTGTCAAACTCGACGTGAAGGAAGCACGGGACTCGTCCAAGGCAGGAAAGGCATTGCAGTCGATTGCACTCACAGTGTCGGAAATCCGTAGGGACGCAAAGCAAGATGTGGAGAATCTGCTAAAGGAAACCAAAAGCATGTTTGATGTAACATTCGAGCGGCATAAGACCCAAATCGATCAAATGACAAAAACTGTGATTAGCGTGGTGAATGGTCGTTGGTGGCAGGCGATACAAGATGAAGTGAGTGTCATTCTTCTGACGACATCTCAGAGCCTGACGAGACGGAACAAGACTCTTCGTTATGTCTGGAAAGAGATGGTAAGATTATAGCTTTGAGCTTCCAGACAAGTGTTGAACCCTACCGTATAGAAGTGGCAGCATAGCGTCAAGGCCCACCGTCTCGTGATGGCTCTCCGGGATCACTTCTTGGAGACATACACCTCTTCGGAAGAGGCTGAAAACAACCCGAATACATCGAGGGATAGTCACCAAACTCCTGATGCCTAACAGAGGTCGGATCTCCAGCATGAGCAGACGAGAAGGGAGCCTCCGCCGAAGCTAGATCCCGCCGATCACTGGGCTTTGAAATATATTACTATCCATCGAATTCGACCACTTATTGAAGCCGTCGACGACGACGCGTCCGGATTCGTCACCGTTGCCGAGGCTAATGCATTCTGTCAGTCTTCGCCATTAAAATGGCGGTGGGTACATGCATGTTTCGTTTGTCTTGTACATATATGTATTGAAATTGTACAACAGTCTTCCTCATCGCATTGCCTACAGTACTGCTGGTGAGTGGTGCATTTTGAGCAGACACTGTAAAACTACATACTGAGTAATATCTTCGCAGGATTTGAAATGACCCTCATATATTACTACATCCGAATCTGTCATGTCATCCGCAAAACTTCTCGTCTACGAGACTCAATACCACCTCATAACAGGGTGGCCATTGCCTTCAACCTCGACACTTGGCCGTGGACCATGATTGTTGATAGGGTCTTATCTGGACTATATGATTCACTTTTCGGGTATGGCTATGATCAGATCGAGTGGGACGACGAGCTTTGGGAGACTAAATTCAAGGACTTCGTTGAAAGCGAAGAAAAGGCCATGGAAAAAGTCCTCGCCTCTCTGAAATATCGCATTGGCGGCCCTTCCGAGTTAGTCACAGTCATAGGGAAATATCATTTAGAGAGGGTTCGTAAACCTTCTGCCATTATTTACCTCCAGGCAGTGAATAACCAATCTGTATGCTTCCTAGAAACTATTGCCCCTGATATACCTCCTTCGTCGCGCTTTCGACCTCGTCAAACTGAGCCTGAGTAATATAGCCCTCGATCACGGTGAATTATCTGTGATCAGCGATTCATTTTCTCAAATCAAGATTAGAGTCGACAAGCGCGTGCGCACGCTGAAAGGTAAGCATGCTTCCTATGACAAAATAAAACTCCTGAAGCTGAGCACCATCAATCACAGCTATCTACAATCTTCAGGACCGCAACCACGACCTTCAGCTGAGCAAGTTTTGTTACGGAATAGTAAGACCCCGTTTCTCTACTGCATCTTTCAGCGAGCTATTGACCTCCGAAATATAGTATCGTTATTTTGTTGATCCATTTACGATATCCAACGAAAAGGAAGGAAACGCAACTTATTATCGGGATTCAATTGTCAGCGACTTCGACTTCCGTTTCGATTTTCCTCATGATCTTCCTGATTTATCCTGGGACGAGATAACCGTTAAAGACTCGTTGGTTTACCCATCCCTACCCTATCAGCCGGATGTATCAGGCTACGAACAGCTCAGTACCTGTGTCATCGGAGCTCCGCAGCCTGCTTCAAGACAAGGTGAAGCACTAGTTGGTCAATGGCATGGGTACTTAACGGACCCATTTGGCAATTCAATTGACGGGCTTAGGAGGATGTACATAGAAAGTGTCACGGAGGACGGGCGTGTTAATGGGTCCAGCTCATACGTCGTATCCGAATCCACCATCCGTGGCATATATGTTGCCCCCCGACTTTATCTCATCCAGGAGAACACTCGGGGTAAACCTCTGACCAAATTATTAAACGCAAAATTAGATATTGACTTGGAGGAAATAACCGGAAGTTGGGGATTAGCGCATACGACTGATCTTGATGAGCTGGCTAAGGGCATACCAGAAGATTGGAAGACCCAGGGCACTTTTAGGCTGAAACGACGACCTCCATTCTATTTCACCTTGCGTCCAAGCGAAGAGGAATTTTCGAAAAACAAGGCAAGGGCTCTGTGGAAGTATGCCATCGACGTTGTTTACCAGGATACTTGCGCAAAACTCTTTACCCGGACATTCATTAAACGGAGGAGCGAGCAGAAAAAGCAGTATCTAGACCTTTATGCGAAAAAGCAGACACTTTGGCTTTTCGAGAGTGAAAGTGTGCAGCTTCGAAAGCTCGAAGAACTGATCTTGCCAGAAGATCTTCGCTACTATCGATCGCTCTCAGCCAGCCGACAGAAAGCTACACATCCGTAAGTTGCTTATGAAGTATCATGCACAGTGCCTTCTGATGATATACTCAGTGATTCATGTTGTGCTTCGTGCAATGGCCCTTTGACCGGCTCACGCCATATTTGCTTGGAGTGCAATGCTAACGTACTCATGGACACGGTCGATTTATGTCGAGACTGCCATGAAAAGGATATCGTTAGACCACTAGAGAGGCCTGATATCCGGCATTTCTCGTTTCATAAACGATTGCAAACGCGTAGAGTAGTGGCAATACGAGACAGCTTTAAAGTTCGGTCTGAAGCTTCTCGAACAGCCGCAATGGCTGAGGAATATCTTCCGGCTCCGAGAGATGCTCCTTCAGCACCGCGACCCCCCACCGCAGATTCCAAGCCAGTGGCCTCTGCTCCTTCAGCGTCGCAACCCCCCTCCAAGGACGATATACCAGTTCCAACGGATTCCGATCGGCTGAGGTTTACTCTCTCTGCCCCGCAGGAGTCTTACTCTTCTTCCGGTAGTGACACCCGCAAGGAGAATCCGGCAGATGATCTCAAGGGGTCGGGAACGGCTATACCTTCTCCTTCACAAACGATGGGTCCAGTCTGCACCAGCTGCCGTGCGCCAGTATCTCGTCCATGTTGGTGCTGCGTCGATTGCTTCGTCGTTTGCGAAGGTAAGTTTTTTGACGTTTCGGTCGTGAACGCTATTGAAGTGACCTATATTAGCCTTTAGGTTTATCTGCTGTAGCTGTAATTCTAGGCAGGAGCAAGAGCGTTGGCCATCTGACTCACCCTATCGTTCAGAGGCCGACAAAGCAAATGGCGGGCCATCTCGTGCTTTGATACACACCCTCGTTTTACTTCCAGCACCTGCTGTCGACTCCGAGTCCTCGCTCACAATATTTACCATGGAGCAAAGACTCGCTTTCCTTGAGGAGCGAGTTGCTGAACAGGCCGTGTTATTGCATGACGTTAAGGCCATGCTCCGTGAAGTTGTTGGTCGGAAAGCGTGTTGAAACTCCGTGCAAGACCTCCGAAGTTTTGGACGCGGTGATGGACTCAGATGAAACAGTTTAGGATGTTATATTGGAATTTGGTAACACTGGAGAAACATGGGCGAGAGAAATAGGGATCTGTATTATTATCATGGGATGGCGCTACCGGCTCTGAAGTCGAGACTTCTGATATTGCAAAGCTTAGCATTATAACGATACTTAGCTTAGATGCTTTGGCCTTACTGAAGAATCTTGACCTTTCATTCGATACCTCAGCAGTAAACCTACACAAGTTGTTTCAAAATGTGCTTTCCGTATAAATTTGCAAACAGTTGTAAGGCGATAAGGGAGCAGGAATTCTCGAGGAGGCATAGTTAACTTGCTCATGTCAGAACGTAGAGCAGCCTTTTGCGTCGTGCAGCTAAGTATGTAGTCTGATAAAAGTTGATTCTCACTATTTACTAAGTAGTTAGCGAGTTTTTAGGTAGGCTTCGTAAAGGATGAGAGACCTACTGATAAATTCTTTTCAAAACATCATCACTTTCTCATTATAGTGCAGCCTCAACGTTCGAACGTTGAATCATCGACTTCATCTTTTTCTAACAGCAAAATACGTATCAGAATACGCGGTTGAACGCGGTGTATTCGTCAGACTAGGGTAATTATACGACAGTAAAAAACCAAAGCAATTCTACAATCCAGGGCGTGGAGGATGATAACAATATAGCATGTGGAGCGAGTGAAGTATGAAGTGACAGTGCAATGCAATAGAGAGTGGCGGAAGGATGAACTTCCAATGCAAGATCATGATACACGTGAGTTTAGATGGCAGCGACAAAATTACAGAATGAGCTTCTTGGGCTGCTCCCAAGAGAATTCGGGGTTTCCTGGAATGCTAGTCAGTACAAGAGTAAACACGACCACCAGCGAAAGCGCATACCGAAGTGACCGTAGCAGGCAGTCTTGCGGTAGTTTTGTTTCTGTAAGGCGAGCTCACGGACTAAAGGCAAAATGGTTAACCAAAAAAGACCAACGCGCTAAAAATATGACTTACCCATGACACCGGGTCGAAGGTCCCAGTTGTTGCGAATAATTTGCACAAGCTCCTCATCAGACTTCTTTCCAGTGCCGTACGTATCCACATAGATGGAGAGAGGCTCAGCAACACCAATAGCGTATGACACCTGGACCAGGCAACGACGGGCAAGGCCAGCGTGGACCAAAGATTTTGCTGAACGAAAAACATCAGTATACAGCACTCGCGTCAAGACCACGAACTTACCGATCCATCGCGAGGTGTAGGCAGCAGAACGGTCAACCTTGGACCAATCCTTCCCAGAGAAAGCACCTCCACCGTGGGCACCCCAGCCACCGTAGCTGTCAACGATGATCTTACGACCAGTCAAACCAGCATCACCCTGAGGTCCACCGATAACGAAACGGCCAGTGGGGTTGATCTAGACAAGTCGGAAAAATCAATATCTATAGTACGCCACGCAAGCTATGGACTTACGTGGTAGATGGTTCGTGCATCAAGCAAGTTGGCGGGGATAACCTTTTTGACGATCTTCTCAAGGATCTCCTTCCTCAGCTCTTCGAGCGAGATGTTCTCAGCATGCTGAGCAGAAATGACGACGGTGTCTACACGAACGGGGATGGTAGCACCACCGTCCTTCTTGTACTCGATGGTAACCTGAGACTTAGTGTCAGGTCGCACCCACGGGAGAAGACCCGAGCGACGAGCAGCAGATAAAGCACGGTTGAGCTTGTGTGCGAGGACAACCGTGAGGGGCATAAGCTCCTCAGTCTCGTCGGTAGCATATCCGAACATGATACCCTGGTCACCAGCACCGTGGTTCTCAAGAGAACCATGGTCAAGACCCTGGGCGATATCCGGAGATTGCTGCTCAATGGCAACAAGAATGTTGCAAGTCTTGTAGTCAAAACCTTTCTCAGAGTCATCGTATCCGATGTCCTTGATGGTGTTACGGATGATCTTTTGGTAGTCCAACTTGGCGTTGGTGGTGATTTCACCGAAAACCATGATCATTCCAGTCTTGGAGGCGGTCTCACAGCCGACCTTGGACCAAGGGTCTTGCTCAAGGCAAGCGTCAAGCTGAAGACGGGATAGGTAACATGCTTTTCAAGGAAATAAAGAGCCTACTCACGATAGCATCAGAAACTTGGTCACAGATTTTGTCTGGAAAAAAAGGGACGATAAATTTTCCATCCAAACAAATTTCTTGTGAGCTACGCACCAGGGTGTCCTTCACCGACAGACTCAGAGGTGAACAAGAAGTGTCCAGGGGTGAGCGCATCGTGAGCTTTACCGTTAGCAGACATGATGAGGAATCAAAGGGGAAAATGAGATATGAGAAGACGAAAAGGGGAGATGGGAAGGGATAAGATGTCTAGCCATTCCAAGTAGCTTCAATTTTTATTGCTCTAGATAAGTTATGTAAGCAACATTAAACCTGGGTCCCATATCACGCCATCTTTAGGCGATGAAGGCCATTTCTGGGCGACGAGGGAGACAGTCGATACCCTGGTCCGAAGCAGTCTTTCAAGGAAGAGAAAGAGAAAGCGCTACATTTACATTGGAGTCGGTGCGAATTAACTGCAAGGCTTAATAATATGATACTACTGATTTACATTGACCTCCTTGTATTGGGTAGATCATAAAACTCCCAAGCAGTGCGCCCTCAGCCAAAAGAGAAGAAAAACGTGTCTATACCAGTAGCAATGAAACGTAAGACGAAGGCGTAACAATCAATTCGCTTATGATAGTCCTACACCTAACGGATCTGTGTCTGTAGATGAAGATTGCGGCGAAGTTGAATCAGTTGAGGAACCTGGGGTAAGGGATGAATTTGACGAGAGTGTCTCGCTCCGCTTTGTTTCCCCCGGGGATTGGGTGGGAGAAGATACTGCGCGTGGCGTTTCACTAGTACGCGTAATAGGATGTGATACAGTGGGGTCATTCGGTAGGAGGCCTAGGGAGCTATCACTGGATGGTGCAGCGGCCGTTTCTTGCTCAAGAGAAGGTGCAGGAGAAACGCGCCACGGATTGTCAAACGGGGATAGTGTAGAGGATCGTGATGGTTTTGACTTCACGCTAGCCCACGGATTGTCCAAGCTCGTCGAAGCAAAGGATGATGTCAAAGTCGATGTTGTTTTTTCAGATGCATCCCCCCAGGTAGACAAAGTATCTCTCCCACTCATTTCCTCGACCTTTTCTGAAGACGAACCAGTCGGAGAACGGCCGAAATCTTTCGCGACCCCGTCATAAGCGTCTTGAACAACTGAAAAGGCAGCCGAAGCATTGGAGGATAATTTGCCCCAAACAGATCTAACCCCACCACTGGCAAAGAAGTCTTGCGCTTTACCAAGGGAACGAGCAGGCGATGCCAAAGAAGTGGAAGAAGAAGATGAACTAGAGGGTTTCATGGAGAATGTAGAGGAACTGGAAGCGAAGGGTCTAAAGCTCTCCACTCGCGAAGGTGGCCCCCGCGTCGAGGAAGTCGATAATTCAGGAGCAGAGGCAGAGAGATCACTGTTCTCCAGAAGAGGGTTTGGAGAAGCGCTTCGTGGAAGAATCTGTGAAGCCGTAGTTAACAAGGGTGACTTGGAAGGAGAAGGCGGTAAGGGAATCGTGGAAGGCGTGGCAGCACGATTAATAGGATCGTCTTCGGCGCCTTCAACTGGACCGACGACCTCAGGTTGGACTACGACAGGCACCATGCGCCCATTCATCTCATCATCCGTCCGACCGTAAAGTTCGTGCCAGAATCGCACGTCCCTTGGATTTGGAAACAACACTCCCATGTCAGCCTTTGACGATCGGTTTGCTGGGTCATCCAATGAAGAGTCGTACGAAGGGTTCCGATTTTTTTCCATCTCAGACGGTGAGTCGAAAAAGTCCCAAACACTGACCGTGTGAGCACACGGAGGAGGCCCATTTCCATCTCCAACTCTCCTCTCTTTCTCCGAGTTGAACAAGAATGTCCCAAACTGGCAAGAGTAGAGGTGATAATACAACTGATGTAAAAATCGTTCGTTAAACTCGAAACGTTCAGGAAACTGTCTTTGAATCTGTCGAACTGTTTCCAAAAACTGATGAAAGACTGGGGAGGTCTCTTTAATATGCTGTTGGCCAGTAAATCGGTTTTGCACTGAGGCAAGAAATGCCTGAGCAGCGTCTGCGCCGCTCCCACTATGATTGGATTCCGAGGAGGAAACGAAGAATTTATCCGACGATAGGTGCCCACAACGATCCAAGAATTTGTGACCATAAGAYAGCCAATCCTTCTCGATCARAATTTCAAAYCCTCGTATCGTCCGRTAAAATGGRTCGAGACAGAGTTGWGCCAAYGAAGAAAGTTGAGATGTGCGATCCCAGCCATCGGAGCAATGAATGAGTACATGGGACGAGTTCACATGAACATTGCGAGTAATGAGAACCGTGCCCTCCAGAATGATAGAGATGTGACGCAGCCAGCCAGAACGGCGAAGCGCTGCTCTATCGAGGACGGACACACCGGATACTGGGCTGGAAAGATCATTGCTAATGCTTGCAAGCAGGGCGTCCGCTTCTCGCAAAGCATCAACGACCTTCGCCAACGACTCCCTCATTGTGTGAATATGGTCAATGCCCAAGTACACCTTCTTGCCTTCTTTGTAGTGGTCCATGTTTTCTGTTCCTGCTCCTTTTGCAGTATTGGCCACTGCGTTGGTAGTTGGTCTAGCATCTATGATGAGGTTGGTCGCGGTTGCGCCGTAGACAGGGCTATTGGAAGCCCGAGAGTCCGGAGAAAAATGAGACTGGAATATGGATTCGATGAGTTTCTCGTCCTGTATCGACCGGTTCTGTGTGATACCAACCATTGGCTGGCTTGAACGAGTGATACTCGCCTATCGAAGGTCAGCTGTGCTCTAAAGTCCCAAGAACACATTGAGCTCACGAAATTAGACCAGTGCAGATAGCTCAAAACGGGTATCCGACACTTGCTGCGGTATTTGGCAGCATACTGCAGGGTGGTGTCACTGATCTTGGTTGGTACGAGCATTTTTGCGGGATAAGTAGGACAGAACTGAAGTTACTGAGGGCCATCGATAAGTGAATCCAGAGAATGGTATGTTTTCTACCCACAGAGTAATCTTTGTTGATGTCAGTAAACCGCCATGCTTTCGTTCGTGTTCCAACACCCATACGCCCGAACTCTTCCCTGGGGGAGTATAGTGACCACCCATCACTGGTTGGAAGAGGAGGATTAGGCGAATAGAAGAACGCATATAACTGGTACACCGAAGCTATAGAATACTAGTCAGAACACAAACGGTGAAGAAGAAAGGACAAAGCATACGAGCAACTGTGAGTTCTTTTACACTGTCAAAAACATCAATCGCATCCGATTCCTTCTCAAATTCCAGGGAGAAGGTTTCAAAGGTCCGGGAATGAAACAGCACGGGACATTGTCCTTGGTGGGTTTGAGGTAATCGCGTAACGAGGGCAATCAAAGGATAGGGAATCTTATTATCATGGGTGTTAGCGAACGACTAGACTCGAAAGAAGCAAATACAGGCTTACCCACATCTCCTCCTCCTTAACTTCGTCATATCGAAAAATGAGATGGTGCGCCGTCAGATGAATAGTCCCATACAGTGATGTCCCGCCCTTTGTGCACAAGACATGCTCAACCTGTTGTGATCCAGACGATGTAAGATATTTAGCAAATCCCTGGAGAAGATAGAACGAAAGACCTTGGAAATTCGTATCGAATCCATGGCCGTCAGTTCAAATGATGCCAATTGTGAACTTCGCGGTGTGGTTCCAAGACGTGAGCCGATCAAGGCCTGCCGCAGCGATTACATACTCAGAAATCCATGCTCATTGCTCAGAATCGTAAGTGTAGCTCAGTTCGTATGTACCTTCCTTTCAACGACAATGTCAATGTACTCTAACTAGAACCTTTGAATAGTACCACTTCTCTCTCAAATATCGGCCGAATTATGTTTCTAGTGCCAGTCATTATTTGTATCACGATGTATGCCAGTACAACGTCACGGTATCCTATACATAAAAGTGCCCATTATACGCTACAAGGTGAGAGGCCCCTTTGCCCTGTGACACCATATAACAGAAATAAAAAAAGAAATGCGAGTCCATGTCCTTGGTATACATAGCCGAGTTCGTAGCATTGAATCACCACCTGTCCCACAATTTACTACTTATAGAGACAAACCAAGCGCGAGCCCAGCAAGGGTGAAGAGTGTGACAGCGTTGCCACCAATCTGAACAGCACCGTTGTTGTTCCCGGAAGAAGTGGAGGAAGTGCTACTTGCAGCAGCTGGTGAAGTTTGGGTTGCTGTTGCAGCGGCGCTGGTTACGAAGCCAGAAACAGAAAGAGCACCGTCAGTGGCGCCAGCGGTACCAGATATGGCACTACCACTAGGGTTCTGCCCGTTCGTAGAGGTGGCATTGGTTGCTATAGCCGCGGCCTGGAAAGTGGTGAAGTTCTTTGCAGCGGTAGGGTTAATAGCAAACACCATTCCAGCCTGGCAGTGGTTCGCAGGAGAGGTCTGAGCACAGAAGAACCAGAGAGGCGCTGATGCATTTTCCACTGTGAAAGTCCAGGTGGCAAACGACGTTGCGCCGGCAGCTGTGTCCTGGAATCCTGAGTCGATACCACTGGCAGTGCAGGGAGCAGCGAAGGTCGACTGGGTCACAGACTACAGTAGACGAAAAGTCAATACTACGACACAGGAACCAGGTTTAGAATGCGACTAACGTGGTTCTTCCCCTTGCTATAGACAAGCGTCGTAAGGAACACGTTTGAAAGTAATGAAGAGAAACAACATACAACTGGAAGGAAACAGTGTCGCCGTCATTTACACCGGTGAGGCTGCAAACATGTAAGCATTGAAAAAAATAATGATTTCAAAATCAGATAGATAGCTTACTTGGAAGGGTTGAAGGCAAGTGACTAGAATTGCATAGTTATTAGATCCGAGTCATGATGAGCTAGGGCTCTCTTACCTGGTTGTCACCGACGGTGACGAGAAAGTTTGCGGCATTGGCACCGACAACGGCACTTGCAAGGGCAGCAACGGCAACAGAGAAACGCATTTTTGTATGTTGTCAAAGAGAGTGCAGCGATGGACTTTGAGTGCGCAAATAGAACCTGTGTATGAAAGAGAGACCTAGAGCCTGGATATAACGAGTCAGTACGCAAGGCCTACAGAAGACAACGAGAACGAGGTAGCGAAAACGACTCACTCTGCTCGTGGAAAATACAAGAAGCGGACTGGCGGCTGGGGAACGAAACAAGGAAAACCTGGGGACACAAGCTTGGTTCCATTCTTTTATAGGGATGCCCATTAGATGGCCGTGATGTATGTAAACGCCTGGTTGTCAAGAGTATCCATAGCAATTGGGTTCCAAGTAGCTGGTTTGACCTTTTGTATGTCTATGCATGAAGGGTTGTCTGATTGATCCAGGATTGATCATCGCGATGTTGTCAGTGCCTACACCAGCCAATCAGAACTACGTTGTCTTCGAAAGTCCTGGGAGGCCAAAGTTACAGCTTTTGAAAGAGAAACACAGCGCCAGACGTCGAAGGATTGTGAGCACATAGCTATGAATCGTGATATGTAGCTGCCACCTGCCATACTTTGGGTCTTTCCAAAAGCGAGGAGACACGACATGATGAAGGGTGATGAAGGTTTGAATTGAGTTCTGAGGTTGAATTCAGTTGCTATGAGAGCTATTGATAGACCAATGCCATGGCAGAAAAGGCTCGTTCCGTATGTATACGTACCCTGTCCGAAACCAAGTAAGAGAAATACCGAAATTCTTCGAAGTTGGATAACCATCTGGACCGTCGACAGCAGACGCGATAGTCAAGGGTCAACTTTTCACGTGGCCATCCGAGACCAACTCCGAGCTCACCGTCATCGTTTCTATTCAACCCTCACGATGCTCTTTTTCCGTGCTCTGAAATCATCTCCATCTACATCTTTTGGTCTTCGATTGACCCGCGCATTTCACTTTAGCCCCCGTTGCGCAGATCACTACCCTAATGCTGACTTTGGGGTGTGTACAATTATTAAACGCTCCGCTTGAAAAAGGACCCACTCATTGTAATACAGTCTCATGCCAGACGTTCAAAAAGGTCACAAGCGGACCGGGTTCAGAAGGTCGTCTGGTCCTAGTAGATTTCTATGCGGAGTGCGTTCTAAAAATCCTTTTACTCCCGCAAAATGCTCACAATCTGGGTTCTATTGTCTTCAGCTGGTGTAAACCTTGCCATATGCTATCTCCGATTCTTGAACGCATTTCCAATGACCCAAGCGTGAAGTCGGGTTCAGGCCGTCCTGTTGACGTTGTCACAATTGATACTCAATCTGACGGAGGCTTCGAGTTAGGCCAAAGATACCACGTACGTTGTTTCTTCAGTCACCTGGTCTTTTCTGGCAGTAAGTGAGATGATGGTGTCAATCAGGTTCGTGCTCTGCCGACGGTCATTGCTTTTTGTGATGGGAAGGATGTTATGCAATTCGTTGGGGCTCTTCCCGAAACGGGAGTGCGAGACTTCCTTGGGAAAGTATGAGGATGTGCGGAAAGGTTGGTCATATCTCCCCTTTTAGTTTAACCGCATGTCTGATTTTGTATGTTGGAATTGTACAGTAATTCCTCAATAATATAGATTTTTGGTGCCGTGCCTCTAAGTAATAATCAAAAGTTATAGGTGTGCACAATGTAACCGCCCAACGTCCATCACCCAATGATGCCCAATCATGTCAACTGCAACACAGACTTCATCAATTGACAATTGTCTGATATGGGCTGATCCTGCTCTGTAGCTCAGCTGCACGATTTACCCTTTCTGAGCAACGATCCGTTAGTGCCAACAGAATTCCTTCCGCATCCACTTTTCAGGCAACAAACGAGAATAGAAAGAGTGGTGTCAATTAGCAACGCCAACCAATCACGAAACTAAAGAGACAAACGGTACAACATAGCAATAATACGATACAGCCCGGAGCATCAGAATGAATAGAAAATAAGGAGAGGAGTGGAAAAGATAAAGACCAAGACATAAGTAAACAGTGAGCGGACGGACGGACGATGAACAGTAAATTTACAAATGCGGTGGTTTTGGAGTGGATGGAAAATGAGTTATGTCCGTCTCCCTCTTCAAGTGTCCTAGACTGCTTCGAGTCTGAGTATGCACAGGTGAAAGTGAACAGGTCGACGGCTCGCTGAGAATGAATCACTGCACAGAACAGCATTTGCCGCCGCCTGTCTGACCATATGGGTCCTCTGCGCGACCTACAGGACCCCAAACTGAAGGAACCTATTGAGAGTGTAGTCGTATGAGTTTATCAATTGCATGAGAGAGCCCAGGAATGCAGTGCTCACCAGATGGTCCTTCGTCGTCTTGCAATACCGGATGAGACTATCGATGACAGCATTAGCAATTGAACAATCTAAAGGGACAAAAGCCACGCGAACGAGGAAAGAAAGAAAGCGCCGCAATAAGGGGAGAGAAAGAAAGCGCCGCCGCAATAAGAGGAGAGAAAACCGTACCTTGCACTTGCTTCACTGACTCTGACTCGTGGTCTCGCTAAATCTTCCCTCAACCGCTGGTTGTGTTCCAACAACCTCCGTAACTTCAACTCCGACATAGACTGACGGCCTCCAGTACGAGAACTCATTCTTCCTATGTGCTCGCACGGCTGATCAAGACGGGGTTTCTGACGGACTTTGCTGTCCAAGAAATAGTGTCCAAGTGATCGGTGAACACTGGGTGGTAAGGAGAGTACAACTAGTGTCCGTAAGGACTCTCGAGGAACCGTAGGAATGAGAAAGTGTAAGAGTTTGATGAATGTCACTATGCAAAGTGTATGTAACACATGAACGTTAACTTTCCGACGAAAGAGTCCAGAATAGTCGTTGCTTACGAAGACACCTTCTCAGGAAAATTAAATTTAAAGGCACAGTCCTCTCTTGCAAAAATGCTGATAAAACTTGAAAAGAGAGCAAGAGAGAAAGAGAACACTCGCTACGCCGGCGAGGACTTTTATACAGGTGTCCGAGTCAGTGTCAGTGTCAGCCTGTGTCAGCAGCCCCATAAGCAGCAGCCGCATGTGCGAACATCCAATCCTCGCGCAGCTTGCCATCATAACGAGACCGGATATCAAACGCTGCAGTGCACAAAATGCAGTTACTTGCCTACACATGACATTGAACGACATATCATCGATGTTTAGAGTTACTGATAAGAGAATCCATGCTTGAGAAAGGAAATATAGACAATGTATAAGATAGGAAAAAGAGAACTATGTATCAATGAATTTGCAACTCAAACAACGACAGGTGTGTCGACGTCGCCGATGCTAATGGCACAGCTGAATATGAAAGAGAAAAAGCAGCAGACTGGTGAGAAATAATGTATACGGGACCCCTCAGCAGGCGAGGGGGGAAAAGGGGGATCTGATGGTATGGGTTATAAACGAGTGTGTGGGTTCGAGCAACTACTTGCGAACATATCCTTTGTAGTGCCTTCTAAGGCACCTATATCACATCCCGGCAGCAAAAGTCAGGCGGAATGCCTTATCCATATCCAAGCGCAAAAACGAATCCTAAGAAAGCAAAGGGGTGGAAGGAGACGCGAAAAAGGGGAATCACATTATCATGCAATTGCAACCCTGTGCTGGAGGCGCGTAGGGATCTTCGCCTTTGCCCACAGGACCCCATACGGATGGAACCTTTGAGAGATAAAAGGAGTCAGTACAGTAGACCAGAAGAGGGGCTAGAGTGAGATACTGGTCACATACAAGATGGTCCTTTGTGGTTTTGCAGTAACGAATCAGACTATAACGTCAAAGTAATACAAAGTTAATGAAAAAAGGACGTCACGAAAAGACGAAATGAAACGCACCTGGCACTGGCTTCGCTCACTCTTACCCGGGGTCTTGCAAGGTCCTCCTTCAATCTTTGGTTGTGTTCGGTCAACCTACGGAGCTTGAGCTCGGACATGGGTTGCTAAAACATCAAGCACAATGAATACCAGAGATAAAGGACAGGAAAAGAGAATAATACCTTGTGAGGACGAGCGTTCATGATCGTATGATTGATTTTGAAAGAAATAAAAGAGAAAAATAAGAATGACCAGCCGACTGCTTTCAAAGAGACAGAAAAGCTGAGAGAGAGGAAAAGCAAGACGGGTCCAGAGAGAAGGGCACCTTTTCAAAGGAGGGGATGAGGGTCGACAGCAAGGAAATGCTTGATCAGCCTTCGGAGTTTAAAATCAACATGACCCCTTACCACCACTGTCTCGATTTTCCTCGCAGAATCAGGTCTCCTGTTCCACAGAAATTTCGTAAATAACATATCCATTTATTATCCAAGCTATTCTAATTTGTATTTCTAGCTTTCAAACGTTCTCCTTTGCAGTATAGAGCTCCCAGAGCACCTCTCAGACAAGCTCCTCTTGAATCTATTCCCGAGGTTCGGGACCGTCGGCGCATCCGTTTCTCCTCTGTTTTCCGCGACCCAATTGTCTCTGATGACGAGCAAGACGAAATCGAGTTTGAACACGAACATCCCACTTTCACTTGGGAGGACGAAAAAACTCTCGTCTCCGATCTCTTGCAGGATAGGTACAGGCTCAGCCATAACCATAGCTCAGCGCGCGATTTACTCTTCGATCATACAGCTCTACAAATGAGTCGGAAGATGATAAGTTGGCTTCTCTAGCGGATTCTATCCAGGCCTCGTTTTCCCTGCACTCGAAGGAACTACTGGACGACATAGCAGATACTCTCGTTCCGGCGGTGAATCGCGTCAAACGCGCCCATCACGTTTTGAAAGATCAAGTTGATGAAACTTTTGGCCTTGGCGTACTGGAATTCGACGATGCCTGTAAGAAATTGGAAGCAACCACTCTCAAGGAATACAACGAGCTCCAGGACGCGTATTCGGCTTCGCAGGTAAATCTACCGCTTTAGGCAAATCATTCCAGTCAGACATGGCGTTCACAGACCCGAATCAAAGACCTCTTCAAGCAACTCAAAGAAGGATACGCCCGCCGTGACCAGCTTTGGGTGGAGTTCGAGAAGGTTCTTGACGACACAAGTAAATGCTATTTTCTCTAAACAATCATCCGTCTCCGCGTCGACTCGCTCGATATTCCAAAGACACTGACGGGTTTTCTGCCCATTCCCAGTCGAACCAACGATAGAGGTTTTAAAGAACACCCCCTCACGAATGGAACGCGTAATAGCCAACATAGAAAAAGAAAGCAAGCAGATCGGAAAAGCTGACGGCGGAAACAGCAAGTATCTCAAAGGAATATTAAGCAAACTGGGTTGACTGGCCATCCTTTCACTACGAGCTGTTCTCTTTCTACTATCTTCTCAAAGTCCGGCGTCTGGTTTCGGTTGATAGGTCCTGCTGCTCTGCTTGTTCTTTCCTGCGTATATGCTATCCACAGTCCATGCCAAGGCTTTTTCCAGACGGTTCCCGATGCGTCTCTGGTTTTGCTACTTAGTATTAATATGTTTCGTGTAAAGCTGTGTTATGAATGTTAAATCATGCCCCTGACTGAATTATGACCGGGAATGATTGAGACTATGCCATCTTATTATTATGCACCTATGACATTGAATATATACCATCAACGAAGGATGAGTTCTGTATATGCAAACGAAGAAAATGAAATAGCAATATGTATACACTAATTGAAGTGCATTTATACGTGGTTTAGTCTTCGCAAGATCATAGAGGTTTGAAGCGCACTTGTCCAGGATAAGGGGTCTCATCATTGACACGCCATAGCACTATTCGACGCCTGAAGTCAACAGTTGAATATAAGTATGCCATGAAATAGAAAACGGAGAGGGCGTACATTTGTGCATTCTTCCAATCGATATCTGTCATTCTGCCTCTCTCCTGGCCCCAATACAATAGTCTCTCCCAGAGTTCGCACATGAAGTGGTTGTGACTGACGACAACCGCATGCGGGAGGTCAGGTGGCAGGTTTTTTCCGGGTTCGAGGTCGTCGCTCTTCCATTGCTCTTCACTGAGATTCTCAGGATCCTCCGTCGTGTGCTTCCCTACGAGCAATAGTAGGAATTCGACGACCCGCTGAGCGCGTTCAAAGACCATCTCGTCGGTTTCCCCGCCGCACTCTTTCGAATAGTCACACACGGGGCCCCAAATAGTCCAGCTAGTACCTTCAAACCGGCGTTCATCAATATATTCGTCAAAAGGGATAACTACAGCGAAACCTACCGGAACGTCGTTCCTCAAGGCTCTTCATTTCGAAGACCCCAGGATGTCCAACATTGTGTTTAGATATCGCTTGAGCAGTATCCCTGGCACGAACCAGCTTGGATGAAAGCAACTGATCAATGCGTACGTTTGCCCATCTCCTGCCCAGGGCTTCAACTTGATCTCGACCATATTCGGTAAGATCGCTGTCATCCCCAGCTTGGAGTCCCTCGACGTTACTCCGCGCCTAGATGCAGATTTAGCCATCAATTTTTCGGTGGTAAGTAGTAATCTGAAAGCGAGRCGCGTACTTCACCATGCCTTATAAGTGTCAAGACAAGACATCGGTACGTTGTCTGTGGTTTTGTTTCTTGAGGTTTCTCTTGCTCTGTACCGACTGAAGGGTTTTCCATGTGTGTAACGCGCTGAGTGTCGAAGCTTGCCTTCAGATACGCTTTATATTACAGGGAAGTAGGACAAGCTGACCACATCTGTGCGGCTAACACTATATCCCGATTTGCATTTGAGTATATTTTAACCGGCTTGGGTCCATCTGAGTCACAGAAGGTCCGAGTCACAGACTTGCGCGCGCCGGAGCACAAGTACTGAAAACCATAGACACTGCGGAAGTCTGAGACTCTGAAAGGGCTTGATGTCGCCCAATCGCCTCGCTTTACCCGGAGCAGAGCCCAAAATCGTGTACTGAGGCATGGGCCGGGAAAAAGACGGTACAATATAGAAAACCACATCGATTAAACACAACGATGATAGGGACTGGAATAGGCTAGCCAGAGCTCGGACGAACCATCGTCCCAAAACACTATTCGTGTAGATCCTGCAGAAAAATCAGGATTCGCATACTTCAGAGAATAGATGCATAGTAGGTTACTATTTCGCATTGGGCCAGTCACAGTCCAGCGCATTACCCCTATCTTCGCGGTTATTCCAATTAGTGCTGCCGCAAGGTGAGCTAAGGTGGGTCACTTTAAGGTGCTTATCTCAAGGTTGCTTGAATGCATCTGCATCAATAAATATTCTCAATATAGACTTCCGAAGCTGGCTACGGAACAAGAATGATTTGAAAATAGAAGAATTCACCTTGAGTAGACGAGCTCAAGGCTGCTCAGGGCGTATTTCTTTCAAATCCCGCTACCTTGACTCGACTCAGCTTGCCACCTTGCGGTAACACTAATGCCAATACACCATTGACTCGATAGTTCTTGGAAAGTGTTGTGCCTGACAGCACAGCGACGACGTGAGGAAGACAATATAGACCACCCTGCCATTTGAATTGAAACGCTTTCGATCTAACTGTAAGAAAGCTCCTGCACGAGTCGCCACATTGCCACTGATTCACTTTGAACTTGAAGCCTCCAGATGTCATGGTCCCTGGTGGTTCGTGGAGTATAATCGGATTATACTCCACGAACCTTGCTTCTTAAATAAATCCTTCCAAGAATAAAGCACCCTCTCTTGAGCAACCTTCAAGAAATAACTTTGGGCGAGCGCGCCAGACTTTTGCCAGACTTGTGTTTCGCAGGGGGACAGTAAGTGACGGGAGGAGAGCAAACAAGCGCTTGAGCAGTGATGTAGACGCGTGACGTAATAGCTCACGTGCTCCTATTACCCAGCCTCGCGGCTTCAACGACTCCGAGTCGACGACGCAAGTAATCGGCCATGGAGACCTTAACAAATCTTTCTCTCCAGCTCGGGCTCACACGTCTTCCTGCTCATCTTTTCACCTTTCTGGCTTCATTATGGTGCTTTCTGGGCATTCACCAAGTACTTGCTCCTGTAATTAGCGGATGGATGTCGTCAAATTTCCGGAGAATGAGCAGAAATGGAAAGAACAATTGGTATTTCATCTCTAGCTATGAAATAATGTTTTGAGATGGATCTTTGACATCCTAGGTCTATTCACATTGTATCTCAAGTACACGCCTTGGTCATTGTTCCTTTAGCATTGCGCGCTTTGGACTCAGAAGCACTCAATAAAGACAGGGCATTTGGGTGGGATCATAAATCGGGAGCTGTACAAGCTGTAGCTAGCGCGTGGGTGCATATAGAACTTGGCATATTTTCCCTACATCTTACGATCATGTATTTTCCAGATACTTCGTATGGGATACACTAGACGCAATCATCAACTACACAGACTTTGGATTCGTCGTGCATGGTATGAACCTACTTCCCTGATGTCAATTCTGACTGATGAATCGTTAGGACTTGCCTGTTCTGCCATCTATCTCATGTCCTTTGTGCGCTTAGGCTGCTGCATCCATCATCAATAAATAAATATGGCTGATTTTGTGCACACAGAAACCATTCTTGTCTTACTATGCCTCTAGATGTTTGCTTTGGGAAGCGTGTGTATTTCAGCGATGTCTGTTCTCTGCGCTATTTTGAAATAATGGTCCTTGTAGGAGCACAATCTTTCTGAACATTCACTGGTTCCTCGACAAAACTAATCGTACAGGGAGCTCTTTGCAGCTGATTAATGGCGTATTACTGCTTGCCACATTTTTCGGAGTCCGGATAGTCTACGGTGGGATAACAGTACGTACTCATGACACTCGTGCCTCCTAGTTTGAAGTGTTAACGTTCGCAGTCGTATCACTTCTTCTACACATTGTATGACGTGCGAAACGAAATTCCAATTGCCTACCTCCTCGTCTATGGAGTTGGGAACTTAGTCTTACAGGCTTTGAACTGGCTGTGGTAAGCTGTCCATTATATTTGGCGGTGCATGATAATCCATTCTGTTCCTCCAGGTTCACGAAGATGATTGCCGCTCTCCAGAAAAGGTTCCCTTCTAGTAGGAGCAAGACTACTCCGTCCAAACTCACAAGCGCCAATGGCAAGATGAATGCGAAGAAAGAGTAGTACTAACCATCCCAATACCATATAGATTTCTGTTGCCCTCAAACCTTACTACGAAAGATCTGCAGTGATATTCCGGTTGGCTCGTGGATATTAGGATGTAGAATGGGTACTTACACTTGTGTTATATTCAGAACTTGGGCGCTCTTAGTGTCGAGTGGCACTTCTCATGTTTAAATTCTGCTCTTATCCAAGGGTGGGGTGGCCCCCTGTGTGCGCCTTGTCGTGGCCCCTTGGCTTGAAAAACTAAGTAACACACAAAAGACCGATGCCTCAAATGCTCGCACTTCACACCCTAGTAGGACCTCAGGAGGTATGAGGACCAGTTGAGGCAAAAGGGTAACGCCTAAACTTCATTGGACACCCTACTCTCCTCCCCACTATGAGGAGGCTTGCGAGGCTTCCCTGCAGTGACACCGTAGTGTGGACCTCAGGGGGAAGGAAGCCCCTTCCTACCTCCCATGCTATCAGGACACTCCAGGCTGCCCGCGAGGGACCAGTGTAATGGATAGAGGATTGTAACAGTGGGAATGCTTTTTATAACCACCCGACGCAGAGATGCGACAGGACACCCATGGCCAGCACTGAATAATTGGTGCTGGTGGTTAGTTCTGACCACCTTTACTGGTCGCTTCGATGCCGGGCCAACAAGAAGGGGCCAGGGCAAGGCAGGAAGCCTGTAGGATGCGGATCCGCGCCAATGGCATAAGCGAAGCAGTCTGCAGGCCACGGGAAACCCTTGGTTGGTGAACAGGGCGAACCGTAGCACGCTGGTCTAGTATGCCAACGTGGCTCGAGAGGACAAATATCTCCTGTCGGTGGGTGACATATTAAACGATGTCATCTGCTTATGTTGTTTCCATGCCACAACGCCCAGATTGCAGAACGTTGGTGGACCTCGAAAGAGAATCCTTTGGGTAGGGCACTCTCGAAAGGCCTGGTAGCACGCACCTGGTGAGGCCTCTTACAGAACGGGAACCACCTACCCAGTGACTGGGTTGACTCTACTTTCCACATGATTGAGCCTTCTTTCCCGTACAGCCAGCTGGAAGAGTCGCGCCTCGACGCCTTCAACGCACCCACCGAATGGACTCTTTTTAAGCTTAGCTTGGGCTGAAAACGCCGATCTTGTTTCGAAAGAGTGCGGATTCACACTTACAGTGACCGTCATGGGATACACGTTCCCCAGTTCTATTCCCTAAAATTTCTTTTCGACACATTTATGATTTCCGTCGACACAAATCGCCGTAACTGCAATGATGCTACTCTGGCGATGCTGTTCAGCGGCTTAATTTCCCCATCATTGGAAACGTTAGATCTCTTTGAGTCATGAGTCAGAGCCTGCGGCGTTTCTGAAGTCCTTAATCTCACAACTACAGTGGCCTCTCAAAGAACTTTGTCTGTAGGCGTCGAGTTTGAGGAGTTGCGTTGAAAGATGATGGTTCACTGGGAACTTGATTATCGAGCCGTGAAAARCAACATGTGTATTGAGAGGAATTTGAAGATCTTAAATAAAAATGTTTCAAAGCTTGATC
>RCHF01000211.1:0-21252 GCA_003987895.1 Neonothopanus nambi
CTTTCTCAGAGTCTCCAAGCCTCTTACACACTGTCTGTAAAAGTAACGTTGTTCGAAATTCACATTTGATTTTGAATACCTTGCAAGATTTTTCTCATAGCAAGTACAATCCACCCTTATACACAACCCATGCTCTCTTTTTCTTCAAACCAAATTCGAAGGATAACCCCACTCCTGCAGCCCCACGAAATTCTCCTTCACACTCCTCGCGCTAATGAACCTATAAAAGATACTGATACTTCCTGCTTTATCGTTCGTCCCACTCGCGCGCGCACCGCCAAACGGCTGCTGCCCGACGACGGCACCAGTGCACTTCTCGTTGAAGTAGACATTCCCTGCGGCGTTACGTAGGCGGTTAGATGCGGTTATGAGGGCAGAGCGGTTGGATGCGAAGCTGGATTTGTCAAGGAGGTGTGTATTCAGCGAAGGAAGGGAGGAAGGGGAAGGTGTACGTACATTGCACCGGTCAATCCGTACTCGGAGGTCGTGTCAATTAGTTCAAGAGTCTTCTCATATTCCGCATCTTCGAAAACGTAGACCTATCCATGATAACATTAAAGCTGAACTTAGTTTTTGAGCAAGAAAGACTAGAAGCATACAGTAAGAACAGGACCGAATATCTCCTCGGTCATCGTCACCGACTTCGGGTCTTTGCTGAGAATGATTGTCGGCTGAACGAAGTAACCCTTCGAGTCGTCCGCTACAGTAAGATTGATCAGCGGTCGGAAGATGGTACAAGAAAGCCGCACAACTAACCAGTGCCGCCGATCAGAATTTCCCCTCCAGCATCCTTGGCCTTTTGGATGTATCCAGTAATTTTGTCAAATGCTGGCCGTCCGCTATAAAATATAAATTAATCAGTCAAATCTTCGTCTGCGCTACAAAATAAGAGGGACATACATGACCGGACCCATGAAATTACTCCACTCCACAGGACTTCCAACTTTGATCTTGGATATTTCAGCCAGCAACTGGTCCTTGAACCCTCCGCTCCACACAGAAGACGAGACATATAACCGCGATAACGCAGAACATTTCTGGCCTAATCAAACCAACAGAATGAGCCTGATCATATTCAGAAAAAGATCTGAAATCCTCACCTTGATACTCAAACGCTCCTCTCACAGTCTGTATAACTGCATTCCTGATCTCCGCCGACTGATGCACTACATGGAAATTCTTCCCTCCCGTCTCACCCACAATCCTAGGGTAGCCCTTATACTTGTCCAGATTCGCCGCAATATCCTTCCACAGCTTCTTAAATATGAACGTGCTCCCAGTGAAATGCAGCGCCGCGAAGCTCTTGTGGCTGATCGCCTGCGCGACGACCTCTGGCGGAGGTCCAGGGACGAACTGAATTACGCCTGGGGGTACACCTGCCTCGGTGAAGATCTGATGGACGATGTAGTTTGAATAGGTGGCGGCAGGAGAGGGTTTCCAGACGACAACGTTGCCGACGATGGCTGGGACAGCGCAGAGGTTGCCTCCGATCGCGGTGAAGTTGAAAGGGGTGACTGCAAGAACGAAACCTTCCAAAGGACGGTATTCAATACGGCTAGTAGAATAAGAATCGTGAATCTCTGTCAGAAACACGAAATGAAACACGCACTTCCATGCACCTGCAGAATTTTTCGGAGGCTGCTGAGAATATAAATCCTCGACATACTTCACGCCGAATCTCAAGAAGTCCGAGAGCTAGATATAACCTCGTGAGTTCAAACCCGAAAGAAAAGATGCCGACTTCGAGCATTTACCTCAGCAGCAGCATCGATCTCTGCCTGCCAGGCATTCTTCCCCTGGCCCAACATCGTCGCGGCCATGAGCTTATACCGATACTTCCCACTAACTAGATCCGCCGCCTTCAAAAAGATCGCAGCTCTGTCGTTCCAAGGCATGCTCTCCCACTCGGCCTTTGCAGCGAGCGCGCCATCGATCGCGCTGGCGACTGTCTCAGGATCGGCTTCATGATAAGTACAGAGGTGGTTGGCGTGGTCGTGGGGGATAGGCTGTTTCGCGGTTTTGCCTGTCTTGACCTGAGGATGATGGACGATGACGGGTGAGAAGAAGTTATTGAATGTGTTCAGGGTCACGGCGCTTGTAGCTCACCTCTTTGCCGTTGATCACACAGGGTACTTCGAATGGTAGCTCCTGCTGCATCTGTGCGATGGCTGCCTGCAAAGCCTGTCGTTCTGCTGATCCAGGCGCATAAGCTTTCTGTAATCGAGGAAAATATGCAGCCTCAGTTCTAGTGTTCGCGTCGTGTTCAGTCTTTGACGTACCATCGGCTCATTGTCGATAGCTGGAACTTTAAACATCGCTTGCTGAGGAGATGCCATAGCTGCTGGACGTGAAATTTTGACTGGTAGTGGATGATGGTGGTTCGATCTCAAGTTCCGAAGTTAAGCTCTTCCGCGCACCTCCACTATATATAAGAAGTAATTCGGACCTTGTGCCAGTCTGCTACTAGCATAATTCACGCTTCTAGACGTTGTGTACGCTCCTAAATACGACACATCTGCTCATTTGCTCAGTCAAACTCAAGACCTTCCTCAGTCCTGATCTCAAAGATAAGGCATCGCGGATATTAATAAGCGCTCCGGATAGGCGCCCTAAGAGCAGGTCAAAGCTGACTTGCATAAAATCAGCAAGTGAGATCCACATAATTTCGTTTATGAGTATATGACTGGGATCACAATATCATCTTCTAGTCGAATGGTCGCGTCGTACTTCTCTATCATACGGTGCTCATTCCCCCACTCTTGAAGTTTCTCAAAGTTGCGACAGGTATGTGCAATGTCACCTTGGAACTTGTTTTTCTGTTCTTCTTCGTCCCACTGCCACCTTTTTCGCAAAAGGGATTATGATCAGAACGTGTGCTTTGTGTTTTCTTATGAAAAGGAGGAGCTTACACGATGACACTGGTATCACCAGCACACATCAGAGATTGACGTAGCCAGTCGACACAGTGGTCCATATGTTGAGCGTTGTCATTGAGGTTCATAGCCATGTGCGTATAGTAATCGGAATGAAGAGTCTTCCTAATCATATTCTGCGACTCAAAGTCACTAGCAGTATATCACATTGCACATGAACGACCTACCAAGCAGTGGAGATTATGGAAAACATCAAGTTCAACGATGTAGTATCCCTCATCTCCGGGAATTGGCTGAGTCTTGTTCGGTAGTAGGGCAGCCTGACTCTTCGGGATTCGAGATATGCCAACTAAACAACCAGCAATACGCTGTTCGCATCAAATCCTTCGAAGGAGAGCAAAACTCATACTCACAATTATACAAGTCATTCCAAGCATCATCCAGCTCGTCTGAAGGTGGTATATGAAATTTCCTATCCCCTCCAATCGAGAATTTCGTGATACGGTATTTGACAGCGTCTTGTGCAGGAGCTAAATTTGAAGCGAATCGTCGTCATTACATGTGGTTGGGTGGGATGGCACAGATTAACCTACAATATACAAGATTCGGGGCGGGGTACTTGGTAGCCTTGGGACCTTTGTCGTACAACACCCAGATTAATGCAAGAGCCTGGACAAAGATTACGATGACCAGCAACCGACGAGAGGGACCACGTTCAAGAGTAGAGCCTCTCGGGTCTGGTTTCTCGTCGGCAACAAGGCTCCTGCCCGTCTCCGGGTCATCATCTGTTGAGAGCCGCCTGTAGACTGGGTTGAGACGGAACATGGAGGATATAACTAAGGGAGAGGAAAAATGTTCATGGCACTATAGAGCCTTTTGAAGTGTCAGTCTCAGCTGGCTTGGACGCATCACGGAGAGTTAAGAAATAGAAAGTTAGGCCCTAGTTGACGGTCACATTTCCTTGTAGCAAATGAGAAAAGGCTTTCTGAGCGCTGCATCTGTCATCAGCATGCCAAGATTGTCAGAAATGTTTCTGAACGACATGGGAAGACAGCGGAGTGTATATACTTACCATTCTTGTTTCCTTGAAAAGATAGGGATTGGCTCCGTGATAAAGTTATATAAGGCACTAGCAGAGTTCAGAATTCAAGACCCTGCTTCTATGACTCGTGGAAGGCCTCGGGTTAGTCACAGCTTCGGCTTGCAGCAAATCTTGCATTGGAACGCTGGTTACTGAAAGAATGTGTTCTTGTCCCATACGGCCTTATAGATAAGAAATGAAAGCATATACAGGGTATATAAAGGTCCAAGCTTGAAAACTTGATGGTGGTGAGCTGCGACACGCGCGGACGCGTTGACGTTGTTGTCCAAGCGCTTCCGTGGCTGTGCTTCAAGACTATCATCACTTACGCCTAGACTCATTCCACCTCTGCAACCTTCACGACCATTATGGCTTCCTCATCGTCCTCGACGGCCGACACATTCTCCAAAGCTCCTTCTCGCACTGCTGATCTCGATGAAACATGGGCTTTCCTCAGCCTCGGTGTCGACCACATAATGAACAAGCTCGATACAGGTCTAACCTTCCCGAGTTACACGAATCTTTACACTACTGTGTACAATTATTGCACATCGACCAAGATGCAGGGGCCCGGGAAGACGGATGGGCATAGAAGTATGTTTTTTCTACCCCTGTCAGATTGCCACTGGATTTGACTTTTTACAATCGATAGCTGGCGCTAATCTCGTCGGTGCGGATTTGTATGCCAAACTGAGTGAATACTTTGTAGATCATTTCAAATCTATGAAAGTAGTAAGTACATTATCTGATATATCTACTTTTATGCTCTGATTCTGGCCACAGAAAACAGCAGGACTGCAAGACGAAGAACTCTTAAGGTACTACGCTACTGAATGGGACCGCTATACCACAGGAGCCAACTTTCTTAATCGTCTATTCACATATCTTAATCGATACTGGGTAAAGCGGGAGCGAGACGAGGGCAAGAAGACGGTTTATCAGGTGTACACAGTAAGTCGTGTGCTTTGAGTCCGAATTAGTCATAACTTACCGCCCGCCCGCCTCGTGCCAGCTCGCACTTGCACAGTGGAAACAATACTTTTTCCTTCCCATACAGAAGGACGACGCTAAGCTCGCAGGTGCTTTGCTTCGACTAATAGAGCGACAACGGAATGGGGAGGTGATCGACCAAGGGCTAGTGAAGAAAGTTGTTTTCTCCTTTGTTTCGCTTGGGCTCGACAGCAATGATCCCAACAAGGAATGTCTTGACATATACAAGGAGCACTTTGAGACCCCTTTCATTGAAGCCACCGAAAAATACTATAAGAAGGAGTCCGAAACTTTCCTCGCGTCCAACACTGTGTCAGAATATCTGAAGAAGGCGGAGGACCGTCTTCGGGAAGAGGAGGACCGCATCGAGCGGTATCTTCACACCAAGACCCGGAAGGAACTCATCACCAAGTGCGAACATGTGCTCATCCGGGAACACTCTGAGCTTATGTGGGAGAGCTTCCAAAATCTTCTCGATTTCGACCAAGATGAAGATTTACAGCGCATGTATGCTCTGCTGTCGCGTATCCCTGAAGGCCTGGAACCTTTGCGGAAGAGGTTTGAGGGTCACGTCAAACAGGCCGGTCTGGCGGCAATTTCAAAACTGGCGGGGGAGGGCGGTAGCGCCGATAGCGTCGACCCTAAGGTGTATGTGGATGCCCTCCTGGAGGTGCACAAAAAGAATTCGGAGACGGTTACTAGGAGCTTCAAGAGTGAGGCTGGGTTTGCCGCGAGTCTTGATAAGGCGTGTAGAGAGTTCGTCAACCGAAATGCAGCAACGGGTACTTCGTCGACAAAATCACCAGAACTCATTGCAAAACACGCGGATATGCTGCTGAGGAAGAACAATAAGATGGCGGAGGAGGAAGATTTGGAGGGTGCACTCAACAGAGTGGTATGTTACCTTCATGCGCTCGTTCTTGTGCTGTTGCATATTTCTTCTTTTTCTAGATGATCTTGTTCAAGTATCTGGAAGACAAGGACGTCTTCCAGACATTCTATACCACCAAGCTTTCCAAGCGACTCATCCACGGCGTGTCCGCTTCTGACGAAAGCGAAGCCAGCATGATTTCCAAGCTCAAGGAAGCCTGTGGATTTGAATACACAAACAAGTTGCAACGCATGTTCACAGGTACATCCCCCGCCTCGCCTTTCTATATCTCAATTCACTCTTCACTTTCCTTACAGATATGAGCTTGAGCAAAGATCTTACCGACTCCTTCAAAGAACGCATGTCTCAAAACCACGACGACATGGACATCACCTTTAGCATCATGGTCCTCGGAACCAATTTCTGGCCCCTTAACCCTCCTCCACACGACTTTGTCATTCCGGCAGAAATTCTTCCGACATACGATCGATTCCAAAAGTACTACCAAACAAAGCACTCCGGCAGGAAACTGACTTGGTTGTGGAACTACTCCAAGAACGAGCTGCGCACGAATTATCTAAACCAAAAGTACATCCTGATGACCAGTTCGTACCAAATGGCCGTATTGGTGCAGTATAACAAGAACGATACGTTATCGTTGGAGGAATTGTTTACTGCTACGTCGATTAGTAAAGATATTCTGACGCAGGTGTTGGCGCTGCTGGTGAAGGCGAAGATTCTGATCAACGAGGAGCAGGATCAGTATGATTTGAACCCTAGTGCGTTATTCTTTACTTCATGGTCCCAGTGATGTATAGTGATCCTCTTGCTTTCATGGTGGTATAGACTTCAAGTCAAAGAAGATTCGTGTTAATCTCAACTTGCCTATCAAGGCGGAGGTCAAACAGGAGTCAAACGAGGTTCTCAAGGCCGTCGATGAAGATCGTAAATACGCTATTCAGGCTACCATCGTCCGGTATGTCCCGCCAACATCGTCTTGTTATCAACTATTTATGATGTTTCCCCCTTGTAGTATCATGAAAGCGAGAAAGACGATGAAGAACCAAGCACTCATCCAGGAAGTCATCTCTCAGATCTCTCACCGTTTTGCGCCCAAGATTCCGGATATCAAGAAGGTATGTTATTCCACATACTTTGTTATCTTATTTGTGACGCTCAAAGCCATACGCAGGCCATAGAAACTCTACTTGAGAAGGAGTATATTGAACGAGTGGAGGGTTCGAAGGACACTTTTGCTTATGTCGCATAAACTTGACCTCTATCTGGATCCATACTCCTTTTCCTTACTCACCTGCTGTCGTTGTATCTATCACACCCTCATCAGCCTGTACTTAATCAAATTGCATATCTAATAGAATACTGTTCATCTCCCATTCCCAACCCCTCAAACCCTACATAAACGCACAAAGTGAGCTTTCATGTCGGTAGCGTGGCCGAGTTGGTCTAAGGCGCTGGATTTAAGAAACTTCATTCTTAGCTTCCCAGTGAAGGTGACTTCGCGCGAGTTCGAATCTCGCCGCTACCAGTTTTTCCAGCATTGCCATTTGAATGGAGGTAATCGCGATCCAGAGAACTGGCTGAATCTTTATCGATTCGCTTTTGCTTCGGAATATTGCATTCGGTTCGGAATTGACGGTGAGCCGCGGCCCGAGGCAGGCAAAGCGGCGGCTATTTTCTAGACTTCCGGCAGTTGGAGCTAAAGCGCCAACTTGAACTTACGTTGACCGTGCGTTGAGCCCAACTTGACTCGATATCTACGCCATGTCCTCGCAGGCAGATTCTGGAAAGACTTACCGCAACGAGTGCACGGGATTTGCCTTGGAAACAGTGAAGAAACACACTGGTCCTCAGGATATTACTCTGTTCGGCAGCTGTTTTTGTCCGTTCGTTCAACGTGTGTGGGCAGCATTCGAGTATCTCAAGGTTCCGTACAAAGTATGTTTCTGTCGTTCCTCGTAGTTCATTAACTGAACCATCTGTGTACAGTACTGTACGCCTTTTTCATGGTCATTGGCAAGGTAACCTGTCTTGATTGATTGTCAGACGAGGTCGATCCCTACAAGAAACCGAAAGACCTTCTTGAGGTGTCACCGAAAGGCCTCGTACCCGGTCTTAAGTTGAATAACTACAGTCCTCCAAGAGCTCTCAACGAAAGTACTGTGATACTCGAGTTTGTGAATGAGTGAGTTTCGTTTAGTATCGTTTATTTTTTTTCACTGATGACGCAATGGGGGGTGTAAAGTTTAGCGGAGAGATCTAGTGGGCGTAGTCTTCTACCGCCACTCAGCAATCCTTGTTCGTGTATTCTCTGCTATGATAGTACGCTAGACTTACCGCGTTATTTCAGATGCTCGGGCTCTTGTACGCCTCCAAGCTGATCATGTCAATCGGTCTCTTGTCCCTGCATTTTATCGGTATCTGCAAGCTCAAGACCCAGATGCACAGATAGAGTCTGGGAAAGAATTCCATGCGTCGATTGAAGGACTTGTTGCGCTATTCGAGCGCACTGAGAAGGAAGTTCTACATATTGGTGGGGTTTTCGGCGAAGGCGAGAGGAAGGCGCTTGCCGTTGGATTAGGCCTATGGGTTGAGGGAAACGATGACCTTGGACTGACAGACGTCATGGTTGGACCTTGTACGTGCCTGTATTTATCCTCACTAAATGCGTCGACGCTAATTGGCGTGGCTGGATGGGTGCAGGGCTCTTCCGAGCCACTAATGTATTGAAACACTATCGAGGATTCCAAGTTCCTTCTGGAGAGAAGTTTAACGCTTGGTTGAGGAAGTTACTAAACCATCCTGACTTCAAAGGTACTTGCAGCACGGATGATTTGTATTTGGATAGCTATGAACGGTTAGTTCAAGACGAGTTCATTCGATATGTGAAATTTCGTTTAACTCTGCTGCTCCCAGATATGCTTTCAACCGACCAAACACAAGTCAAGTAGCGAATGCCATTAACGCCGGAAAAGGACTTCCTTGAAGCAATTCTTCAGTACCGGAAACTTAAAGTCGTAAAAGGAGAAGTATCTATTATTGTTGTATTCTACCCGCGAAATCCAAAGCTCACATTGCCTGAATGTCAAACTTTCTTGATATGTTAATGAAAATGAAGACGAGAGTGAACACTCAGGGCGTGTAAAACTATTTCTGATGTGGATTGATCACTATCTTGCGTATGAATTGAGCTGATAGGGCGTGTCTAGATCGAATTTTGCGGTTATCACGATGAACCGACTTCTCTTTTGTGACAGTGGCACGGTTGTACGTTATGAAGTCATCAGACAAGGGCCTATAAAAGCGCGAAAGTAGAAGCCGTTAGGATCCTAGCACCCCGTCTGACCTTACGCTTATGTCCATCGTAACAGTGCATTTGAACTTCCTGGAGACCGGGTGCGCGTTGTTGATCGTGGTAGCACTATCGCTTCTATGGAGCCTTCTCCGTGTAAAAGATAGACTAAAGGTATGTCATCTCACTTCTTAGATGCAAAGAATCTTCTAACTTTGCACAGTCATCAAATGTCACCTTGAAACCGCCCGAACGTTCAGGTAAAGGCCAATTTGAAAGAGTAGAGGTTTCGCGTATCATTGTACATCCAATCAAGGTATGAAGCCCTCCTACATGATCATCTGCCTGACTTGATGTCAACCAGCTAAATAGAGCTGCCGAGGAGTTTATCTCTCGTCTAGCCGATATAATCCGGAAGGACTGCGCGTGAGCAGCAAGTTTGTTTTGTTTCAAGCTATATCCTTATATACTCATGGATTTCTTGATAGTATGACAGAAGATGGTGCATCATCGATGCTGAGACACACAAAATTGTTACTGGGAGGGAAGCACCGACGGTGAGTTCATGTGCCATGTTTTTCGCGCCTCGTGCTGAATCAATGTTGTATGAATCCAGATGGTACTATTGACACCATTTTTCGTTCAAGATGGCCCTGTCAAGTTTTTGGGTGTTAGATTCCCCGAGTCCTCCGATTGTGAATCTCTTCTAGTTCATCTCGAGCCATCTAAGGAAGTCTTGCAGGAGTGGAAATTGTAAGGCTCTTGACTGACAAATAAACGATTATGCTTACGATTTCTATTGGTGACTGCATAGAATCGACTCTAGTCTATGGGGAGAGGCTGTAGATGGCTACATTTGCCAGGGTGTATCGACAGAGCGTCCAAGTCCATCCATTCTTCTGTCCAAGTTTTTAGGTCGGCAGGTACATCTAGTGTACCAAGGCCCGAGATCTAGGGCATGCGACAAGACACCCTCATTCCCTGATTTGAAAGCGACGATTGTTGGATATGTAGACGCTTATCCGCTGCTCGCGATGTCGGAAGAAAGTATCGAAGAGCTTAATAGAAGGATTCCCGCGTACGCGGGTCGGGAAGGTATTCACGAGCGATGGAAAACAGAGAAGGCACAGATCGAGAGGTATTCTAACCACTTGCTTCGAACTTGGAGTGATGGCCTTTGACAACAAGAGTCTGTCTCTATCTTTAGGTATAGACCAAATATCATATTTCGCGGTGGAAGAGCATTTAGCGAAGACTTGTGGGAGGAGATCGAAATCAGATCCCAGGAAGACGGTAGGGTTCATGGTACAATTTCAATGGTCGAACACTGCTGGAGATGCACTGTACGTCTCGTTCTGCCTTGAGATCTTGAGGCCTTCCTTACCGGGATTTACTTGTATACAGCTTCCCAATGTCTCGCCAGACACGGGTGTTCCTGACAAGAACGTGCCACAAAAGGTGCTAATGAAATTCCGTACAGGTGTAAGCAAGACTATGCCGATGAAAGCTTGTATGGGAGTTTGGGCCGTTCCTCATGGGGAAGGAGAGATACGAGTAGGTGATAAGGTAGTCGTGAAGAAGCTGTTGAAGTAAAATTTGTCAATTACAAGCAATTCTTCATCTGTCTGTACCAATGAGGAATACGCCTGAATGCGCTCGAGTCAAAACGCAAGTGTAGATGTACCTGTTCCTGATAAGAAAATAGGTACATAAATTCAGGACAAGACATCGCAGTGACCGTGACCTAGGCCTGTTTAATGATTGGTTGGTGCCTACATGTCAAACTCGTGAGCCATTTGCTGCCGTTTGAGGCGAAGGAAACATAGGAGCGGGTGCTCTTCGACATAACTCCTAAGTATCTCTCAACCTGTGCTGGGATGAATCGCCTCCGGGTGCATTGCCACGTTGGCACTTGGTTTGGGCCCCTCGTCCATTGCTAATGGACCATACAGTAATCGGAGCATCCTGTTCACAAAGAGGTAGTATTCCAGAGAGTGATGAGTAGCGCAGGTCCCGCCGTTTGCTATAGCCTATAGTCCAAGTCTAAGTTAGGGGTACAAGTCAACTGCACTGGCAGGTGCACGTGTGAGGGACAATGCGGATAATACGCATTGATTACGTAATATACTCCCTTCCTTGAATCGTCCCATTCGAGTCCAACGTCGACGAGCTCGAACGCTACATTTTGAGCGACGACCAGTGATCTGTGGACGCCTTTCCTCTCCTGAATCAAGGGTTGATACAGGCTCTCATACGGTATCCACGCGGCCGATTGCTGCTTTCCCACATCCGACGACTGGCTCTCACAGCTCTTGTCTAAATCTTCTTTGGCTCATCTCCAGCTTTGCTTTGAACTACCAAGATGCCTGAATATGTCTATGCGATGCACGACTTTCTTCCGGAGAATGGCGATGAAGTACCGTTCAAGGCTGGCGAACGGATAGAAGTAATAGAGAGGGATGATCTTTATGGCGATGGTTGGTGGCAAGTACGTATTGAACTTCTTCATTACTTTTAACTTCAACACGCCTTCTTGTAACCGGGAACGTGTTGGACGTGTGTGAGGGAGGCCTGGAGTTTACATCTTCTTCAACTCTCAAATTCTCGCCACGATGCTGTACTCATTCTCCTATCTAAAGGGCCGCAATCTAGCGGGAAAAACAGGTCTATTTCCTCAGAGCTATACGGCTCCTGCGCCTCCATCAGCGGCTACCTCATCGTCATCGTCCACTAGTACCGAACATGCTACGTCCGACGAACCTCCGATAGCCAAGTCTTCGCTCCAACCATTACATGAGGAGTCTGAGACTGAGTCGCTCTCTGCCAAAGCACCTGCAATCTACGTCAATGGAAACGAGGCTGATGGCGAAGTCATGAAGGCTACGATGACCGACGTACAGAAGGCCATCGAACAGCTCGGACGGAATCGGACGTCGACTGAGGACGGTGATGGAGGCAGAAGCTTCAGCTTTGCTAGCACGAGAGACGAGAGGGACACCGATCGAGACTCAGAAACGGACTATGATAATATGAGTGATTCGGATCGTCTCGAGCACGGCGAGGGTGACGAAGGCTGGCACAAGGGCGCGCGGCGGAAACTGGCTGAGAAGGCAAGGAAAGCAGTTGAGGAAGCCGAAAAGCTAGAGATGATGCTGGGTGGGATGAGTGCTGGTAAACGGTCCAGTGCCCCTCCCATCGAGGTCGAGATGAGTGACGAAAGTGAAGGGGAGGAGGAGCTTGAGGAGGATTACACCAGAACATCCAGCTTTGTGCGTAGGCACTCACGGATTCCTGAAGAAGATGAGGATGCAGAAAATGATGGCAACACGCAGTCTGGCTCAACACCTCAACCCAATGAGGAACTTACTCTACCTGAGCGAGATGAATCCGAAGCTCAAACAGCCACCGCTACCCGCACCTCTTTCCCACTACCTTCGGCCGAAGATGTAGCATCAGACACCAAGTCGTCTGTGTCGCTCCCTACTCCAGTTTCTCCTGGTTTTGTGCGCGCCTCTTCTTCCGCTACCCCAACAGCCGTTTCAACGCCTTCGCCCCCTTCTATATCCACAGAACGAAAGCGCAATAGCTCACCCCTTCGTGAGCAGTTGATAGCTTTGCCTTCACCAACGACGTCATCTATCAATAGCACTCCTGCTTTCGCCTTCAGCGCCCCCCAGTCAGAACAAAATAGCGTTCGTTCTACTCCTTCTTCTGCTCCGGCACCACCCACTGTTGTTGAGGAGCCCACACCTGCGGAAGACTTGACCAAACCGGAGAAGGAGATTGAAAATGAAAAAGAGAAGAAGCATCCTTCTGAGTGGAGTGTGGAGGAGGTCATTGAATGGCTCAACAGCAAAGGCTTTGGTCAAGATGTGTGTGAAAAATTCACTGAACAGGAAATTACTGGTGATGTACTACTTGAGCTCGACGTGAACGTGCTCAAGAATGAAATTGGCATTATGGCATTCGGCAAGCGTGTCCGTATTGCCAACGCGATAGCGGACCTCCGTCGACCACCCTCTGTCTACTCCGATCGTCAGGATCCTTCACCACCCTCTCCATTCCCCGGTGCTCAGGGTCAGCAAATGTTTAATCAAGTCCCTCTGAGTCACTCTCCTCAGTTCTACGGAACACAGTCACCTCACGGCGGCTCTCATCCTGGATCGTACTCCCAGACGCACTCGAGGAATCAGTCCCAAAGCCAGTCACATCACTCGTATCCTGGGACCGCCGCTTCAGTTTCCGGTTTCAGAGACTCGTATTCCGTACATAGTCAGAACGGTGCTCTCATCGCTGCAGCGGGTCTAATGAGCCCGGAGAGTGCACCTCACACGGGAGATAGCTTAATAGTGCCTGCTTCACCAGGCTTCAAGCCTGTTGAGGGTGATACCAGCGGCAACGATGGACTTGGTTTGGGACTCTCGTTGCCCCAGGATGGTGCAAAAGGATCGGTAGGATTTCTTTTTATCTGCCAATGTTATGGTTCGCTCATGTACGGTTCCTAGAAGACACGTCCAGCACAGCTTTCTCTTTCACCGAGCGATACCGCGTTGAACGCTACTGTGAAAGCAGTATCCGATGTTCAGGAAGAGGGCGACGAAGAGCGGGCTGTAGCAAGCGAGGTGTGTTTTACCTAAGTCTGTCATCATCTTCATGCGAGTAGTGACTTGACTCTACTATCAGGGCGAAAATGTGGCTACCACGAACAGCAGTGCTCGTCGTCGCCTATTCGGTCGCTCGCACGACTCTGCTGCTTCTGGTGGCAAAGACTCTTCGCGCCACTCGAAAGAGGGCATGTCGCCATCTTCACCGGCCCCTTCGGCTGAGAAGGACAAAGACAAGGATAAGGATAAAGATAGCCCTAGTTCTGGAACTAGACATGCTCGGGCTAGGAAGAGCATCGACAATGGAAAATCGAGTGACCGCCTTAGCATCTTTGGTGGTACCTTTGCCGGATCATTAGGCAAGGGCCGCAAACCTCCACCGAGATATTCGACGTGAGTAAAATGAAGTTACAGTTTGTGCGATTTGCACTAATTGAATTTTGTACCTAGCATCGGTGAAGATGGTTTAACTCCCACCTCTGAGAAAAGCTCTGGCTCTGCTTTCCATCTTCCTCGGTTCAACACTGCTCAGCGGAAGTCGTCTTCAGGTCGGCCAGGTTCGTCGAGTGGTTTACCTAAGGAAAAAGAGAAAGAGAAGGGCAAAGACGGGACGATCAAGGAAACTCGCGACCCTGCTCTGCTGCGTAAGCGCACTTCGTCCTATCCTGGTCCCAGTGGATTGGCGGATACTATGAAGGTCACAAATGGTTCTAGCACTATTAATGGTGCAGGCGTAGAGGGTCTGAAGCCAGGTCAGAGTATTCTTGAGCAGATTGGGGAGCCGGATCACGTAGGGTGGATGAAGAAGAAGAGTGATAGGTATAATAGCTGGAAGATGAGGTATTTCGTGTTGAAAGGACCGCATATGTATTGCTTGAGGAGTGACAGTCACTCGGTAAGACGCATGCTTTTAATCTAATGGTGTCGATCTGACAAGGGGTTGCTGTAGGAAACGAAAATCAAGGGGTACATAAATATCGTTGGCTACAAAGTCACCGTGGACGAGAATGTGAACCCAGGGAAGTATGGATTCCGAATCGACCACGAGAATGATAGGACGCATTACTTTAGCTCGGATGAGAAGACTATCATCAGAGATTGGATGAAGGCAATCATGAAGGCTACGATAGGAAGGGATTACACTAGTACGTTTTCAGTCTACAGCCATGATGTCTTTATACTGACTTCCTTCCAGAACCTGTGATCTCGTCTGTCAATATTCCGACTATACCTCTCATGGTTGCCCAGGCAATGAACCCTGCTCCCCGACCACCGTCTCCTACCGCCCGAGATGCAACGCAGAAAGCGCTCAGGCGGGAGAATCCCAATCAGCTCTCGAGCCGTGATGCCCGTGTACTGATGGGACTACCAGGCTCTGACGCGAAAGAGGAGAGGGCCAGACTGGACTCGTTCTTCACCAACGAGTCTGTTTCGTCTGAAACTAGCAAACCCGACCAGTCCAAATCTCAGGCTCCACCTCGACCTTCACGCGAGGCACGGAGGGCGAGCGTCTCCCAGGGTCCGGTGAGTGGTGCCTCGAACGCCCAACTCGACAATTTGACTCAAGCGGCGCTGTAGATCACCCCCATCGACGATGGTCTCATCGAATGGGCCAACTCGCATCTCCCTTCTTCACTTCAAATCACCGATACCTCCGGCTCGATATGTGGAGGTTTAACTCTTCTTCGTCTCGCAGAGGCCATCAAAGGTCGACCCTCATCACCTCCCGTACCGGACTCGGCTTTCCCTACTGATCCTGGCGATGATAAACTCGACGGACTGTTCAGGCTGTTCGATTTCTTGCTCGACAATGACGTTAAGATGGGGAGTGTGAGCATTAACGATATTCGACAGGGGAAGAGGGAAAAGGTAGTGCAGCTGCTCAAAGCATTGAAGGCATGGGAGGATAAGAGGAAGGCTATTGCGCAGAGTATTGGGAAAGGGGCGGTTCAGGCTGGTGCGTTTCTAGCACCAGCTTATAGCATGCCTATGGGATCAACAATATAATTTCCAGGATTGAATTGAAGGGTTGCTTGTTTGAACTTATTGCGATACACTTTTTCCTCGATTCCATTGTCCAACTCACTTAATTGTATATATTCCACTTTGTATTCCCCTGGCGTCACCTTGCTTTGCTTTGCTTTTTGGCTTGCGTTCCACTCGTTCCCTCTTTCCTTATTTCTTTTTCCCTAATGGAACTTTCTTGTATGTAGTACCGCTACATGTTTGCCTACAGCTATTCCTTCTATTTTCTCTTTTTATCACGGAAGTTATGTACGGCACTTTTTATCTTGATATCAATAAACTTTATTGCACCGCTGAAATCGCTGAAAGAAAACGATCTGATTCTAGCAATACTACTAAGACATACAACAAGATAATTTTATACTTTAACGCCATGCTCAAGCTCGCCTAACAGCATAGTGCCGTCTTTGCTTCCCGTCAAGACTAGGCACACGAAAAAAATCAATGAAAAGAACACAGGATATTATATTAAGACATACTGATGGGCTCTTTGGGGTGGAAATCAACCGATGTAACTGTGCCTTTATGGCCAGGCAGCTAAGCAGAAAAACAGTTAAAACACGCACTCGATCGTGATACAACATAAAGACAGACCTTGTAAAGAATTTTTCCACTTTCAACTTCCCAGATACACACCATTCGATCTGCGCCACCGACAGCTACGCGTTGCCCTCCATCGTCTCTGCTCCACGCGCCTCTCAAAAGCGTGTTTTCGAAACCCGCCGGGGCACCCTGCAAGACACGGTGTATCCGCGTCGGCGACGGAGAGAATGGACGGATGTCATGTATGATGGTTTGGGAGGAAAGGGAAGGAGAGAGGATGTATGATCCATTCGGAGAGAGCGAAATTGAAGTTGGGGTATCTGTGTGACCTGTTAAAGAGTACACTTGTTCTTGTTTCCTCAAGTCATATACCTATTCAATGAGGAAATTTTGAGTTACTTTGCGAAGCAAAACAAGACACCTAAAGGAAGCGCTGACGTACATGTATTTCATTGTCCAATGCGCCAATGTAAACATTTTGACCGTCCGCACCCCAGCACACGGACGTCACAGGGCAGCCGACCTGGAATGTGGCTACAGACTGCTTCCCACCTTCTTCGCCTCCTTCCCATATTTTCACGGTTCCATCGTCTGAACCAGTCGCGACCAGCTCAATTCCCGCCCCACCAGCCATAGTCCGATCCACGGTATTGATAATTTCGTGGTGTGCGCGAATCTTGCGTATTCTTTGGCCTGTGGTGAGGTCTGTGAGTGTGAGGAGGTGGTCTGCTGAGACAGTGTAGAGGGTTGAAGAACAGAGCGACCATTGGAGGTCTAGGATCGGTGCTTTGGTGAGGTTAGAGAGTAGCCCATAGTTGGTATTTGGTGGGTATGTTCTCCATAAGGCTGAAAGAGAAGAAAGGTGCTTAGTGCCGCGTGAAAAAGATGGTTAAGTACTAACTGACAGACGCTTCTGTCTGCTGAACATGCAGCAATATTTTGGCCTGACGGGTCGAATCTACAGCTCAATATTTCTCCCTAAATAAGTAATAACTCCATCAGTATATCCAAAGACCGTTCCAAAATCCCAGTACTCACTGAATGAGCTCCGGCCAAACTGACAATAGGTGTCTCGAGGCTGCTGGTCCTCTGAACAGTCCGAATAAGGCCTTTCGAGCGTGGGTCATTATTCGAAGAGATAGCGATCTGATTTGAAGGCGGAGGTGAAGCCTTTGCCCGTTTTACGAGAGCACCAGCTGGAGGAGGAGAGCCTCCACGCTTGGACATTTTCAAAGTTGGAGTTCGAAGGAAAGACGCTAAGTCAAGAGAAGCTCTTGCCACACATGAGCAAGCACCCTGCTAACCGACTTAATATCACGTGTCGCATCGTTAAATTTAATAAAGTTAAGCTCTGTAGCTGTTCCCCGCCTTCTTTGCCGCCTGCTCGTTCTTCGTATCGTTCCATCATCTCGATTGCCTGTAAAACTGCCATTCTGTTCACTTTAACACTTTAAAGCCTGAAAATTGTGCGAACGGATATAGTAATTATAAGCCATACATCTGGATCTTTCTTTGTCTGAATTTTGTCCCTTTTTTCTCTGTATTCTAGCGCTCAACGCGTCTTTTGAGCTCTACAAAGTATCGACTTTTTCATATGTGAGTATTAATCGCGTGAAAAACGTTCTAACCTCATATGAGCGCGCCAGAAATGTCAAAGCCAATAGCGAACCACCTGTACACATTCCCGCCTTTCCCCAAGCCGCCTGATGGCGTCAAGATCATGGAGTTCAAAGACTTCCAAGAGAAGGGCTATCAGATACAGATAATTGAGGAAGAGGAAGAGGTAGATGGACTAGGCATACCGACAGTCGCATTGCGCCACAAGCATGACACAGACGTGTGCAAAACTAACACAAGGGTAAAGAAGCGAGTAGCTGAGCCTGAGATTGTGAAGAATCCGGATGGATCGTCGAGGAAGAAGACGTGGTATGAACAGTGGGAGGACACAGAGAACTTGCGATATGTGGGCGGGTATAATCCGTAAGTAATCTGGCTCTTTTCTGATCACCCGATAATAATCGCTGAATTTTTTATTTCAGTAACCAAGCGCGTGCCGATCGTCTTCATGAGGCGACTTCAAACTTCAACCGACGCTCTTGGCCTCCTGTGAACACTCAAGTACGCGCTCTATGGGATCAGGTGTGTACGATTTCTTAATCTCTAGTTCCTTGACTTATCAGCCTTCATCTTCAGTTCCAGTTATTTATCGGAATCCTTACTAACACTCCGATCTGGAATATGAAAGCGGAAGATCAAGCAGAAGAAGACGTATCTGACGATGATACTTTGAGCGATGACGAGCCTGATGCCACTACGCAAGAGGCCAAGAAGATCAACGTTAATATGACTCAGAATACAGGAGGTGGCGGTGGGCAGCGTAAACCTAAGCGGCCCAAGTCTCGTCCTCCTTATGCTAACTATGGGAAGAAGCCTGTCATAGTGCATAATCAAGAAGAGGTTGAGGAGCTTTTAATCCAAGCGAGAGAGGAAAAGGAGGAACGTCTCATAGAATTCTTGAATGAGCCTGCTAAAGGCGTACAGATCTTCCTTTCGAGCTATATGAGACGACAGGGATTGCATTTGTATGTCTTGTTCGCAAATCCAAGTATACCTTTAAGTTTATTGACATATCATCTTTTCACATAGCTCGGATCGTAACTTGGATATCCTCCCCCGCCTCCTGAGATTCTACATCCGATTTCTTATCGGTAACCGCGTTCTCCCAGAATCCGAGCACAATCTAAACCGTGCACTTGACATCATCGAGCAGGCACGCCAAGAGCTCCCTTTGACGTCCAAGATCGCAAAAATCTTGCCAGATAATCTCAGCCGCGCATGCGAGGAATGTTATGGCGTGAAGGATATCAACTACAAGCTTGCGATGGATGAAGTCAATGCATCTTACGAGCCCTATACCGCTGTCAGTACAGCCACATCAGAAATTGCGAACGGAACTCCGGACGTTGAGATAGAGGAAGTGACTTCTCCTGCGCTGCAGCCCGAGCATAAAACGTTTGAGCTGGAGAACGCAGAGGATGTAACGGAAGTGCAGGACCAGGAAGTTTTTGAAGAATCGCTAAAAGCTGGTAATATACAAATCTTGAGTCAACCCGCACCTAACTCTGCTACCGATCTCTCTTCCGACGCCAACACTGAAGCACCGCAGGCCAACGACGCTAATGGCACCTGGGGCGATACCGGTTCTTGGGGATCCGCAGCGCCTACCGCAGATTCCGAAGTGTGGGATACACCCGACATCGAATGGATTATTCCTGACCCTGAACACCTCATGAAATTTCTCGGACCTACCGCTCTACCTCTCACTCATACCTCGGGAATTGTCGAGTGGTCCGTACGTCGTATCAAATCTGTCACTCTCCCTGCAGCTGTTACCGGTAACGCACAGCAGCAGCCGAAACGCAAGAACGCTGAGAATGCTGAAGCGGAGCCTGATCCAGAAGCGGTGGAAGAAGAGCTAGAGATGAATTTCGCGAAGGTGGTTTTAGAGCCTTGGCTTGAATGGGAGGATCCGATGGAGGAGCCTCAGGCGTGTAAGCCTAGGATATTGGCGAGTTCGAGAGGGAGGGTATTGTTGCAGGATGGTGTTAGCTTTGATGGCAATACGAAGGCTTCGGCGGTCACAGGCACAGAGGATTCTTCGTCCGCGTCGAAAATTAGACCGCATGACCCTCTGAAAGATGAGATTGTTTTGCTTGCGGAGCCTGAGAGTACGAAAGTGTTGCGCGTCGGGATGGGTCTCGGGGGGTCTTGGGTGCAGATTGCGCGGATTGGAGATTTCCTGGAGGGAGAGACAGGCGCGGCCAGTGCACAGGAGGGAAGGCCTAAGAGCAAGAAGAGTAAGAAGTCGGACAGGAGGTTTTGGTATCTGAATGAGTTGATGGTTACTCTGACGAGCTACCACCTTGTTGGGTAGAATCGTAGTGATGCCATTCTTCAATTGTAGTTTTTCTTTCTTGCTTTTTGCCGCGCAGCTCAAGATTTTGCTTCTTGCTTGCTATCCATTGCGACAGCCCATGCTTATCGCTAATTTCTTACACTGTAGTATATCCATCTGAGCTTGTAGCTTTCGTCATTCAGAATCTGTATCATATCTCGCACCGTCATTTCTGTAAATGCTATGTAAATCAGTGTCCCATGGAGTGTCTGACACCGTGATTGTCGAGCCATGTCTTAGGTATTTGGGGGGAAGCCCCTATCTCTCCGCAGCCGCGGCTGGTTTTTGTTGTCAGCTGGGCAATCGAGCGAGATCGTTCCGCCTTTCATCTCTCTTGATCTGCGGATCCAAATATTTTTCTGCCACTTGGCATCCTTCACAGTGATATATCTTGCTTTGACCGTCATCATTCGCCTTCACCCTTCTCAAAATCACTGCTACTAAAACCATGCTACCACCGAGTCAGGAGTGAAACTAGGCGAGACATCAGAGTCAAAAGGAGCCACTCCCGGAGAAAACAGCACCGGTGCGAGAGACTCAGACATCGTACCCAGGAAATGCATAAAAGGTCGCCTCCAGCTCGAATCTTCCTCAGCTAAACTTGAACCTTCACTACCATCATCACTCTTAACATCTCTGAACTTTCTATCAATTATCCACTACATATTATTATGGCCGACGTTAACTACCTTGACGGGTCATACTGTGCTACGTGTGACGAGTACTTCGTCGACACGAGAGCTAGGGCTGAGCACATCGATGCATCGGAAAAGCATCCAAAGTGCACGGTGTGCGCCCGACGATTCCTCAATATGCATGTCCTCCGTAACGTAAGTCTCCTAACACAGTTCGTATCCGACCGTCAACTGACTCCTTTTCTCAAATCAGCACTACACCCTCATGTCTTGCCACCACTACTGTCGCATCTGCGACAAGCTCTTCAATACCGCAGGTGGCCTCGAAGTCCATATCAACTACTATCACGGCTGCGATGACAGCG